>APFE031016716.1:0-74051 GCA_000404065.3 Pinus taeda | reverse complement strand
TGTACAAGCTCCTCCCAGGGTCCAACAAGAAGTCTCCTCTACTTTGACAAGCTTCACTCACTCCCCAGTGAAGCCAAAGAGGTATGTAATCTCTCCTCTTAAGATCAAATAGGAAGTCTTGATTTCACTAGCATTTACCCTCAAAAGTTCAGCTTCTAACCTCCCTAGCCATTGACCCAATGCCTCAATTTATAGTGCAATGGAGATCAATTACTAGTTCCTCCTTCAAAGGGATAGAGTTCTCCTTCAAAGGGATAGCTCCTCTATACAAGGGATTAGTTCCTCCTATTATGGGATGCATGAACCACTTGGAGCGAACAATCCACGTAACAAATGCTTCTAGAAAACTCTAGAATTAACCCAAGATGAGTTTTTTAAGATAAAGATTGCACCTTTTGACTTTTACAGGGGTACGCACCATCCCCTTTACAGATAGAGCGTATAAGTACGTAGATATCCTGAGCAGAAGGTGCGGGTCCACAGGCAAAAGTGAGAGAAAGTGCGGAACCAGAGTTACATTGCTTTTTTGATGTCTTTCTCTCATTTCTAAAGCTTGTTTTGAAGAGCTGAGGCTTGAGACTTGCTTAGGAAGCTGGTATAGGTGGTGATAGACCCATACCGATTGTAAATAATCAAGGTGACAATATTTTTGTGTAACAATTTGTTCCTTCATTTGTTTGAGATGGATGTTATGATCATGTTTTATTTATCTTGATGGTTACATATATGTGATGCATTCGGGTTTACGATTTTATTATCTATGGGATCAACTGTATGATTTTGATCCCATGGTAGATGTGTGAATGTGATATTATCAAAATGTCGAGCTAACCTTTGTGCATGTAGATACTTCTAAAAGAGGCATTAATCACAAACCTGAAAGGTCTTGTTCAACTGTGATACAATTGGATGGGAGTGAAGGAATACATGCAGGTAATAAATACTAAGTGGTAGGCATCATCCAAGAGACTTATGACGGCAACATATTCATCTTGATTGTTGGTGGCTGACCCGATACAAAATCTATTAGAGGGATGAGGTGTTCATTCAGGAGAGTATATGGACCGGGCTATGACAAATAGGTTTTGAGACCATCAAGATGCACTATCATCATATCTGTGATGATAGGTTGGCAGATGATCCATCTATGAGACATGATGAGATATTTATTTTGTAGAGTAAATACATGATGAGGGGATCATCATAAAAATAATTCATGGTGCATATATGTACATTCTATTTTATGGGTGAAATGTTTTGATCATAGATATTGAAAGGATATTTTAGGAAAGTCCCATCAGGATTTGACATGATGTATGCCCCCTTGAGGAGCAAACGTTTTATAATGTATGGGCCCTTCCATAGGGCTTCGAACTTCCCAGGTCCAACTGCCTCTTAGGCAACATCCTAGAAGAGGACTAACTCCCCTTCGATAAACGTTTGAAGGTTGATGTTGCAATCGAATGAGGTTTTAGCCCTCTTCTTGTGTGCTTCATTATTCTAGAGGGATTCTCGTTGACTTTCATTGACAAGCTCTAGTTGTACCAACCTTTGTTCCAAAGTTTTGGTTTCACTAATAAGCCTAATGGCAGAGTGTAAGTTAGCGATCTCACATACAATGGGAGGTACAACTTCGATGCCATATACTAGTAGTAAGGGTGTGAACCCTATAGATGCCTTGAATGTTAAACACCATATACTTCCCATTGGTTTTGTGAGTGCTCACAATGTGCTACAACATGGTTTTGAAAACCTTGTTGACAAATTTTACCTGATTGTTAGACTAAGCATAGTATGGTAAAGAAAACTCATGAGAGAAATGACAGTTTTGGGATAACTCTTGAAATATTTCGTCTCAAAATTTTTACCATGGTCTAAAAGAACTCCTTGGGAACACCAAACCATGTTATGACATGGTTGAATAAAAATCATGTTGCGGTTTTTGTGATGATATTATACATGTGCATTGCTTCTTCCCATTTGGTGAAGTACTCCATGAAAACAACAATGTACTTGTGGTTTCCAGATGATGGGGGTTTAAAAGTCGTGAAGTCGACACCCCACTTGCAAAAGGGGTAGACCATGATGACTGGATGTAGGGGAGCGGGTGGTGCTCGCACCTTATTAGCGTATCATTGGAATCAATCACATATTTTTACTACTTGTATGCAATCGTGGAAGAGGGTTGGCTAGATATAACCAGCATGCAGGATTTGTTGGTCGGTGGCCATCTTTGAGAGGTGGTTGCAGCAAATCCTGCTATGGAAATAATTTAATGCTTGCTCAAATTGTCTGTGGTTGACACATCAACATAGGATGGTTTCTATGACACACAGATAGATAACATCCCATAGAAGGAGGTAATGGCGGTCCAAGTGGCATATGTGCCTTTGATCGTCGCAAGTAAGACGGGGTTTGAACTTTTGATTTTGTAAAATGAGGATAGTGTCACTATACCAGGGGTCATCATTTGACACTAGAAATAGATGTTCATTGGGAAGAAACTTATTAATGGGAGAGCCTTGGCTCTTTGTTGGGAGATATGTGATGAACTCGATGACAATGAGAACCTTTTTTCTATTAGGAGAATTAAACTATAGATCAAATTCTTGTAGAATAACAATACATTGAGCATATTTGTGGTTCATCATATGGCGGTGAGAAGATAGCTCATGGGGTTAATGGCTACTATTACAGTAGTGGTCTAATGTATGATATAATGTTGAAGCTTCTATACAAAATATATGAGAGCTAATGAAAAAAGTTTCTTCAGGTTCACAATTCAATGCAGGCCTAGATAAGTTCTTGCTGACATAATAAATTATGTGGTCCTTTTTATCTAGTTCGTCATGGAATAACACCCTAAAGATGGCTACCTTTGATGCTCATAGCTATAGGGTACAATGTTTGTTGCGATCGAGTGGGCTAGTCTAAGGAGCTTGAGATAATGCACCTTTTATTTCTTTAAATGATTACTTAGCTAGATCATCCCAATGGAAGGGAACATCCTAATGAAGTAGGTGTAGGAAACCTTACATGCAAGTAGAAAAATTGGGGACAGAGCATCGTAAGAAATTGGCCTTACCCTAAAAGCTTTGTAACTGTTTTAATGCTTTTGGAAGGGGTACCTCCTTAATGTCTAGGACTTTGACAGAGTCTACTCTCATACCTTGCAGGAAAACTATGAAACCCAATGGTCTTCTGACATTTAGATAGAATAAATACTTGAGAGGGTTCAAGCATAGGATATATTATCGGCATCTCTGGAAGACAATCTGGAGATCCCCTAGATGGTTATTATGTTTCTTGAATCTTACTGTAAGTTCATCGAGACATGTAAGTATAAGATAAGGTAAATCATGGAAGATGTAGTTCATGGCCTTTTGGAAGGTTGTGCCAACATTTTTAAGACCCAAAGGGATAACTATCTGATTGTACCCAAAGGGGTGGTTAATATTGTTTTGTCTTAATCTGTATGGCGAATATGGATTTGGCTATACTTAGAGAATCCATCCATAAAGGATAAGGCCTCGTGATTGGCACAAGAATCAATGACTTGGTCAATGAATAGCATCAGGTAACTATGTTTGGGACAATCCTTGTTAAAATTCCTAAAATCACTTCAAACATAGATGGTGCAATTTTGTTCAAGACGAGTATAGGGTTAGAAACCCCAGAGGTCTAAGTGATAGGATATATGAACACAACTTTGTGGAGTTTATCGATTTCATGTTTGATAGATTTAGCCTTAGAAGGATGTAATTGGCATTGTTTCTACCTAATGACATGGGCATAAGGCCATGTGCCAATATGATGTTCCACAATGGTGGGACTAATGCCTAGCATCTCAGAGTAATGCCACGCAAAAATATCCCTGTATTCCTAGAACAAAGATGTGTATGAGGTTATTTCTTCTATAGAGCATGCTCCCTGCGGGGAGATCTCTTCAATTTTTCTTGGTTTGTTTCAAATATTCACCTTGATGTTCAGTGAAATATTTGACATGTTCCCTTTCTCAAACGCATCAGGTGTTGGGATGGCATTTTTTAACTAGTTGACCTTTCCTGCCAGGAGGGAATTTTTTTATTCAATGGAACATATTCATGGGTTGGAGCAGTGGTGGCTACAAATGGTTTTTCTAATAGGAAAAATGAACAATTGTGCATGTCATACTAAGGACATTTAGATTCTATCACGGCTTCTAGATTATATTCATCTAAGTGAGAAATATTATCTAGGGTTGACTTGGGTTGCGCTAGGTATTAAGGTTGGGATTTAGACCTCAATTTGTTGGTCGATAAGCAAGAATATGATTTGTTTGTTGATGTTGTAGAGCCAAGCATCTTTGAAAAATTGAAGATGGGATCGTTTTGCACCATCGGTGGTGTTACCACTCGTGAGGTGTATTTTACGGTCTCAACACCAAGAAAATTATGAGGAAACGACATGAGTCATGGTTCATACGGATGAGGAAATGGATCATATATGGTGTTTTGTGTCTTCAACAATAGGTGGTAGTATCATTCCAGGTATGGTGGGTTTATTTCACGTGGGAGGAATTTCTTGCACTCTTCTTGTATACAAGAGGCCAAAGTAGCTTCCTCTTGATGAACACCAGTATTGCAGCAAGAGTGTTGCAATTCCTAGGGCTACCAACTTTACTTTATCAACTCGGGGTTCATACAAACTTGGAGGTGGCAGTGTTGTATACATAAGTAAAAGTGATGGGTCTGCTATTTATCACTACTCAGCTGGGACCACTAGGGTTTTTCAAGCTAGACTTCTATGGATTCAGAAGAAGCTTGATTACTCATGAGACAAATAGAAATCTACTATAAGAGAAAGCTTGTCCATTGCAGTAAGGAAGATGATTGAAATCAAATGCTAAAAACACACCATTTTCTAACTAACTTCTAAGAGACTATGCTTAAAAAATAATGCTAAGTTAAAATGTATGAAATCCTATTGTCCTAAACATTTAAATTGAAAACATCAAACATTTTACTACTGTGCATCTGACTAAAATAAATTTGTTTTATTTTTGTCTTTTTTTTTTAATGGAAATTTGTGAAAGCTAATATCTTTTAGTAATGTGGCAGGTGGCTTATGGATGCTGGTGAATGGTTAGAAGGTTGGGGAGACCAGTAGGTGATATTTTCTAGCTTCCTAGAGGTTTTCCCTCAATTCAGCCTCAAAACAGGCCATTAGAGGAAAACCTATAGGATGTTGTGAAAACCTATTGAATTCCTTGTATTTCTATAGGATATAACCGAGAGAAAAATGATGGGTATTGAAGGTGATGGAACTCTTAGAGAAAGTGGTTGGTGGATGGAATGAGGCAAGGAAATAACTAAGATCAATCCAGAACTCAAAACCAAAGTTGGAAGATGGTTGTATTTGCTCAACAAGCTTGGAGAAGTTTCCTTGTAAAATAATGAAATTGGTGAGGGTGTTAGTGAAAGCAAAGAATGATCATGGATAGATGAAGTTGGAAGGAGGTTGCTAAATATGAGATCTCTCTGCACTACAGAAATAAATGCACTACATAAAACATTTACATTTACCCAAAACTCATGTAAACAAGAAGAATTTTAATGATCTAGGAAAACAAAGTTTAATGAGCTAACTGTCTACTTCATGTATGAAGAAAGCTTGCAGAATAAATTAGAATCATTGATGAGATATAATGTAAGACTCAATTTGGAAGTAATGATAACTAAATCCTACTCTTGAAAATTGATCAAATGTTGGCCTAACTACAGAAAGCTCTAAATTACATGAGAAACTGGAATTCTATCTTTTTGGGGTTGCATACGAGTTCTTTCCTCAAATCATGATCCTTGAAGGAAGAAGTGAGGTCAAAAAACCTATTAACATATTTTTGATGTTCCTTTATTTCTTCTAAACTACTGCAGAAGTAAAGCACAAATGGAAGCAAACTAATAAGAAACCTAATCAAATCTACACTGCTTGCAATGAAATAATCCTAAAGACAATTCAACCGTTGAGCTATGAAATAAAAATAAGCGTACAAATACAAGAAAGGGAGACTTTGATGCTCGGATTGGGACCTAAACCAAGAGATTCAATCCTCTGAGTTAACTTAGTGTTGGATCAAAAAAATTCTCATTCTCATTATCAAAATAGGAAATTACATAGCAATGTCTTCCATAAGTCTTGAACTCGAAAATGACTAGTGCTTTTATAGAAAAAATTTGAATCCTAATGAGGCTCTAGGCTTTACTATTTTTACAACTCAAGTCTCCAACAACTTCCTTACATCTATGGAGGCTTGACTCCCAAACTCGAGATAGACTAACTCTTTAACTGTCACTTACTCGGCTGCCTTTTGATCTCCATGACTTAGATGCTTGTACTCTGAGCTAGTTTGATTGATGGAGTAATATTCAAATGAGGGAGTAGTAAATGATGAGTATTTTCCTCTAAAAATCTCTCTTCCTTGTCTCATTCGAGTTTCAGCCCTTAATGTAGCCAAAATTCCCTAATTTTCTCTCACAAACCTGCATTCAATGCACATTAGTCCACTAGGCACAATATCTCACTTTGACTCATCTCATTAAGCAAAATATAATCAAAATATGTAATAAATTGTGAGAATAGTTGATTTGACTAATCTAGGAGGTCAATTAATCTCCATATAGTTACCCAATGATGAGTCACATCATCACCTACCTACTGAGAGTATTGCTCATCCTATGAGAAACTCAATCAATATCCATGTTTTTCATAGCTCTAGTGACCTCCCTGACATCCCATGCTTCTATTGTAGTTTCCTCTTCTTCTACATGGAATCTTTCCTTCCTTTATATCTTCTCCCACTACTTTATTTTCTTCCTCTTGCTTCCTTCCTTCTAACATCCCTAAGAGCAATGATGGACTGAGTGTCAAGAAAATCCAATTGTCTTTGAGTCTTTGGAGGGTTTGCTTGTACATGGTTGTCCTATTCAGTGCTTCCCTCATTCTTTGAGAGAATGATACTTTCTGATTTTCAAACTGTATGGAAAAGTATTGCATCTCCTTTGGCAAGCTTGCATGCTGTCATCCCCTACTAGCCTGAACATATCCTCAAAATGTGTAATTGCTTGCTCTTGGGAAATAAGATACATAGGTGCAAGTTGAGGGTCATTTGCAATTAAGTTATGTGTGTTGATGACAACCATTGGATTTCACTGCTCAGCTCTTAACATGAGAGGCTCTGTTTTTTCCTTTGCCATTATCTTCTTCATTTCTACAGTCCTTACTTCCTCACGGTTCATCCATGATGTCAAAGCCATCAACTGTAAATCTCGTAGTTCTTCATTAGGGTCCCATACATTCATATATATCAAGGAAAAGTTATATAGGTAGAACTCAAACATCTTATCCCTATCCTCCAATGTTCTTTTATCAGAAACATCAATGAACTGTATATAACCCTAGAGCGGCATAGTGCCTCTAGGCACTAGGGTGTTGATTTGAAACTGCAGCCACTGTCCCTTAAGTTATAATGCATAAGACATAGCTGGAATCTTGCACTGGATTGCCTCTAAGGATAGACTGGCCATGGATGCCAATTGATTATGTTTTTCTTGTAATTGTCCTTTCAACCACGCATTTTCTACCTCCAACTAATCTTTCATTATGGCATCTCTGTCCCTCAGGTTGCTCAATTCAATACCCATCTTCTTATGTTGTTCCTCCATGTGACCTATGCCCTCCACTCCCTTGGAATTGGGAATCTACATCCATATATGTTTTCTTTCTCTTTTTTACTTAAGCTCAAAGAATAATGGGATGACAAATTTTTGTGAAATGGCCCTACCCCCTTCAATAAAGCTATACTAGGATTTAGGGTTAGGGTTAGGACTAGGTTCCCTTAGCTCAAGATCCTCCTTCTTTATTTCTTGCTACATATTCCCTTCCTTATCCAATCTCTAAGTTTCCTATAGGTTTAGCAGAGTTTCCTGTAGGATTGCCTCTACATCCTATAGCTCCTGTTGTGTATCCTATAGGATGCCCTTTCCTTTGGATGAGGAACATCTAATCACAAGCCTTCTAACATAAGTGATAAGGGCTTAGGGGAGGTTTGTCCTGAGGAACATTCTCCTTGAGTTTTCATAAGAGGAACCATCTTCTCCTACTTTTTAGTTGAGTTTTCAATAACAGCAGGAACCTTTTTGTGAGTTTGAGGTTTTCCCTACCTTATTCCTGTACTTTTTATTGTCCTAAAGTACAATGGAGTTTGTCTCTGTCTTTTTATTTTTTGTTTGATAGGGGTGCTAAGTCTAATGAGGGCAGTTGCTACCTCTTTTTCAATGTTTTCTTGAGACATCAGTGGTTTCTCCTTGTCTTTTGCCACCTCTTTTCCATTCCCCCTCTCCTATTTATTTTTCTCCTCTTCTTGTCCCTCTAGTTCCTCACTTTGTTCATTAGTTTCCTCCTTGGTATCCTCTTCTTTTTCTTCACCACTTTCCTTCTCCTTCTCTTCCTCTTCTTCCTCATCTATTTCCTCTTCATCCGTCTATTTTTCTTCCATTTATTCTTCATCCTTTCACTGGCAGTAGGGATCTTGTCATATTCGAGGGGTTTTATATCCTCCTTTCTCTACATTTCTTTGAAAATTTCCCATGTGATAGGAATTCTAAGGCTTTGGAGGGCATCTTCTATTATGATTCTAATTAACCCATGATGGGCTAGCTACTGGTGGTTTCCATCATGCGCCTTCCTTCTCATATCTATCAATGATTGAAGATGGAAGTAAGGTATGTTGAGTCTGTGGTGAGGCCGTGTATCTTCTCCAAACCTCAATTCTTTAGGAAGCCTAAAGTGGTATCCATATACCACACTATACCTACCTTCACTTGATATATATTTTAGAAGGTGGTAGCTTATTTCATTCTAGGGATATGGTAGGCTTGCTCTTCTCATCCCACTTTTGTCTTCGATGGTCTCCTCTCTCTCCAAAAATAATTTCTTCTTTGCAGTTTGGCTATTCCCTTATCCTCCTTTCTCCAAGGAACTCCTAAGGGAAGTGTGATAATTATTCCTATGAGTTCAGGGGTGAGTTCTATGGACAGGCCTCTGATCACAATAGCAGCATAGGTTCTAGTCAGTGGAATGAGGGAAAGAGAAAAAACTTCAGCTACTTCGTCATCATACCCCCTCAATTTATCAAAGAAACCCATCCAATTATGACTTGTGAATATATCTAGCACAGGAGGGTGATAATGAATCCTCACGATGTTGATGGGCTCCCTTCTATTAAACCCCCATATCATTTTCTCTAATGGATGGAGGAGTGTAGATTTCTGATATCAAATTTAATGGAGGAAATTTAACTGAATTTTTTTTGTATGTAATCCCTGATATTGTGTTCGATTTCAACAAGTTAGAAGATTAATTTATGTTCGTTTCACTTGGAAAAAATTTAGGGAAATGTAGAGCGTAACTCCTTAACACTGCTTGATGAAACCACCCTTTGCTTTTCCCTTCTGAAGCTGCTCACGACCAATCCTATAGACTGCTTGACTGTATCCTATATGATCATCTGGGATTTCCTCTACGATCATGTAGGTGGTCCTACATAGGAAGAAAATGAAATTTTTCTTTTCTGTAGACTACTTGAGGGCTGAGAAAGATATTTCTAGTGTGATCCTCAAGAATGTGAATGACTCTATGCATTGGAATCAATAGTTAGTTCCTCATATGGGTGATTTGAGTGAGGTGGTATGTTGGCATACAAGGTACAAATATCTATTTTTGGACCATTGGTCACACTACAACATCATCATTCTCCTCATCTCATAATCAACTCCCACTTCGGGCATCCATAGCTTAACTACTTTCAACCTCATCCTTCTTTTCCTTGACTTGACTGTTGCCACGTGTGGAAGGACTAATTGCTTTGTCCTCATTGACTGAACGAAGGTGACCAAGTTAAATAACCACCTTTCTCTCATAAACAAACTCTTTCACAACTTTTACATCATTTGATCACATTATGCGAATGAGAGAGTGGAAGCGAGATACTTACATCTGGTAATGATATCGTGATGCAATTTGTTGAAGAAATGAATTCTTTGTTGTGTGTTGGCTGCATGTGCTCTTCTCCTTTTTTTATTGTCCTTTGATGATTTTCTTTGATGTGCAGGTACCTGGTGTTGATGATGATGATGTTTATTTTGCTACTAGGCTCTGGAAGGAGCTTCTTCTACCTTTGGATCTCCATGCTTGAAATTGATTGCAATCTGTGATTTTTGTTTTGTGGGATAGGCTACTATAGGATTTCCTATAGGATGTCCTGTAACTACTTCTCCGTCAAAATTTTTAATCCTTTTCTATTGCTGGGACCTGAGGATGATTGGCATGGTAAGAGAAGGGGTCTAGGGACTTGTTCATGAGGGAAATTAACCTTCAGGTGTTGTCCCCTTGCTCTCTACCTTCATCTTCTTTCCTCTATGTTTTTCTTGAAAACTTTATTTTCTTTGAAAACTGACTTTTGTGATGAATGCAGGGGTGATCATGGTGGAGCAAGGTATGGTGATGAGATGGTGAATTAGGGATTTATTTTTTTCACATGGGTAGGTAACTCCCTTGCTCTAGGGTTAATTCTTTTAGTATTCCCAAGCCAGTATAAATTCTATAGGATCATCTTCTAGGTTTTTCAGTGAATCCAATAGGATTACAGGGAATCCTATAGAAAACACAAAACCCTTGAAAACTAAGGAAAATGAGTGGAAAAATGGAAGGTATGATGGAATGATGAAGGGTAGTGAATGGAGAAATAAAACATGAGCTAGACAGGTCCCTTTTGATTCTCCATTGTTGCTCTAATCGTTCTCCTGGTAAATTGCAAACAATATTTTCTTAATTTTTCTTTTCCCCTTAATTTTTTTTTTTTTTTATGAAAACAACTAGTTTGCCTCCAAGAGGTTTTCATCCTAGTTGCTTTCCCTGGGTGCCTCAAGAGAGGTTTTCACCCAGAGATATTTTTATTTCTCTCTTCTTCTTTTTTTTTGACACGATTGGGCCACCTCAAGAGGTTTTCAACCCAACAGTGGGACTCAGGTGCCTCATGGAGGTTTTCACCTGAGTCTCCTCATTTTCTCTTCTTTTTTCTTTTTTTTCTTTTCTTTTTTTCTTTTTCTCAATGAATTGATGAGGTATGAGTTGAGACTTGCTCCACCACCATCACTATTTTTCTGATACCATCAATGAACTCTTGCTTTGACAGTGTCCTCTTGTAAAATTTTAACCTGTGCCCACTAACATGTAAAGGAATGGCCTCTACATCTATGGCCATAATCTACACTGGACCATTATCATGAAATTTCTCTATGACATAAGGCCATAACCATCTAGTCCTTAACTTGCCCTTAAGTCTTTATGTCTCGAGTCATAAAATAAATCCCAATCACGTTCTTGAAATCGATTATCCTCGATGTTATTGTCATGCTGGATCTTCCTCTAAATCTGAGTTACCTTTATGTGTAGGAGGGCCTGCATTTTGAACTCATCTAACCCATTCAACTAGAGAAATATCTCTTTTTGTGCACTATTGAGATCTAGA
Source organism: Pinus taeda (assembly GCA_000404065.3). Lineage (NCBI taxonomy): Eukaryota > Viridiplantae > Streptophyta > Pinopsida > Pinales > Pinaceae > Pinus > Pinus taeda. The sequence continues at coordinate 62,482 of APFE031016716.1, read as the reverse complement.
TCTAGTTGGGATGCCATCCTGAATATAGTGTACTTAAATTTAATGGAAAACATGGTCTTCTTCCCATAGACCGACTCATACGATGTGAATCCAGTGGTGGCCTTCTAGGTGTTATTGTAGGCCCAGCTGGCCTCAACTAATCTATCTACCTGATCTTTCATGTTGTTGCTAATCACTTTGGTCAGAATTCCCTCCAATGCTCTATTGGTCACCTTCACTTTCCCATTACCTTGTCGATGATAGGGAGTGGAGGTTCTATGCTTGACCTTGTGCTGACTTAACAAATCTTCAATCATGTTGGATGTAAATTGGCTACCTTGATCAATGACCAATTATCTAGGGTACCCAAACTTGTGAAAGACTTTTTCCCTTAAGAACTCAACCACCTTCTCCTCTGTTATTGCCTTGAGTACCTGGTTCTTAGCCCACATAGTCAGGTAGTCAATGCACACAATGATGTACTTCTTTTGCTTAGAAGGTGGGTCAATAGGTCCAACACAATCCATGCCCCACTTGTCAAATGGCTAGAAAGTAACTTGAGGTTTTAGAGGCATTTCATCTCTTGGAGTATGCTTTCCCATTCTTTCGCACTAACCACAATGACTAGTATATATTCTCAGATCCTGATGAAAATTGGGGAAAGAATAAATAGTTTTTAACGCCTTGAATGCTATCCTCTTTGCTGTAAAGTGACCTCCACAAGGCCCATCATGATAGGTCAGAAGGATGTCAAAGAATTCCTCCTCCCTAATACATCTTATCACAATTTGATTCGGGTCTAGTTTAAAGAGGTTTCCCCCAATCCAAGTCAATGGGGCGCTCTTCCTCACAATCTTTCCCTTCTCTTTGGAGGAAAAATTCGGTGGGAACTATGTAGATACCAAATAGTTTTCTATGTCAGAAAACCATCGAGAGAGAATTGAAATGGAGAATAAGTGTTGATCCAATAATTAATAATCAACCATTCCTTCCTCGCCCACAGGAAAAGTTAATCTAGGCGAAAATTTTGTAACAACATTTCCCTTGCCAGGCTTATCAACAATAGTTAGATCAAACTGCTATAATAAAAGTAACCATCTAATAAATTGGGAATTCACATCAGGTTTATTCATTCAATATTTAATTGTAGCATGGTTAGTATGTACAAATGTTTGATAACCTATAATGTAATTTCTATATTTTTTCAATGAATGCACAACAAGTAGCAGCTCCTTTTCAGTCACTATGTACTTCAATTTGGCCTTTGATGGATTCTTACTGATAAAGTAAATGGCATAAGGAAAACTTTCATCTATCTGGCCTACAACTGCTCCTATGGCTTTGTGTGAGGCATCACAATGTATATGAAAAGTAACGGCCCAATTTGGGCCTCATAGAATCAATGTAGTGGTTAACCTATCCTTCAGGGTGTCCATGGCCTCTTGACAACTTTTTGGCCATACAAACTCAGAGTCTTTGGCCAACAACCCAAATAAAGGAGAGGCTAACTTGCTAAACTCTTTTATAAACCTCCGACAGTATCCAGCTAAACCTAGGAAACTTCTGACATCTCTCTACTTTTCTGGAGGTGGGACCCTTTGGATGATAGCTATTTTGTTTGGATCCACCAACAATCCTTACTGGGATATTCAATGACCTAGCACAGTCCCTGCGGTCATCAAGAACCCACATTTTTCGTGGTTAAGAGACAGGTTCATTTCAATGCATTTGTTTAGCACCTTATTTAGTTGAACAAAGCCTCCTTGAAATGACACCCATAAGGTGTAAAATCATCCATATAAATCTGTACTGCATCATGTACTAGCTCGGAAAGGATACTCACAACTTATCTCTAGAAAGTGGCATGAGCATTACATAGGCCAAAAGGAAGGACTCTATAGGTGAAAGTACCCCAAGGACAAGTCAAGGTGGTTTTATCTTGGTCTTTCAGGCTGATCTAGATTTGATTGTACCCGTTGAATCAATCTAGGAAAGAGAAAAATGTTTTCCCTACCAGGCCATCTAGCAGTTAGTGGAAGAAAAGTAGAGGGAAATGGTCTTTCTCCATGGCTTTGTTTAACTCTCTGTAATTGATAGAAATCCTCCACTTACCATTTTTCTTTGGAACCAACACCAAAGTAGAGACACACTGACTGTATGAGATAGGGTAAATGAATCCCACATCTAGTATATTTTGTTGTTGTTCTTCGACTATATCCTTGAGAGGTGGATTCATCCCCCTTTGGGGTTTTCAGATTGGTTTGCAACCTTATTTGATATAAATGTGGTGAGTACACACTGAGTGGTGCACTCCCTTCATTTCTCTATAACTCCAAGCAAAGGCATCCAGATGTTCCTTTAGCATTTTACACAACTTTTTTTCTTGGTGAATAGAAAGAGATGGGTTGATTTTCAAATTTTTCTTAGGGTCATGGTTTTGACACGGGTAGGGTTGGAATCAGCTAAGCAGAAATCAATTTGATGGTTGTTATGGGTTTCCTTTACTACTTCTTCTAAGGATAATGTACCGTGATTTGGACATTGGAGTATGTGTTCAATAAAATCATCTTCATCCGCTTGTCCTCCTCCCATGGTTGCTTCTAAGGTATAGAGTTGGAAGGAATAATCTTCATTTTCTTCCTCCTCCTCTAGTCATAAAGGTAAGCCATGCTCCAGAGGTGATTGTGCAAGAGGGTATAGGAATACCTACTTAGACATATTCCCATATTTTATAGTCATATTTCTAGCCATGTAGCTAATGTAGGCATCGACAGTGGGTAACTAGATCCTCCCAAGGATGAGACGGTAACTAGTCAGCTTGCGCTTAGGCTGGAGAACTAGGAAATCTACAGGGTACTCCCAAGAGTTAGTGGAGACCATCACATCTTCAATAATCCCCTTAGGTGTCAGTGTGGGGTGGTCTAGAACTTGTGGGACTATTGTGGGCTTTCTCAATCAACCCTGGAGGTTGAGCTTGAGCATGGTGTCCTTGGTCATCACATTAATGGCAGCCCCAATATCAATCAAAGTGTGGGGGAGAATAGTCCCATTGATGTGCACATCTACTACAGAGCTTCCACGGTCCAAATACTTTGGGAAGACTACCTACCCCAACACTACGTCGGACAACTGTCCAGTAACATTAACTGTAGAGGCATCTCTTTTTCATCTCCCTCGATGCTTGAAAAAGTTCTCCTTAATCAACTTGTTGTAAATAGGTACATATTTTACATGGGGCTTCAGTGAGGGAGCAATAACATATCACACGCATTCATATTGGGGGATATGTATTGAGGAAAAAATGACATAATATATTCGGTGATATATGGGGGGTAAAGGGTTTTTATATTGGTAGGTATAAAAAATGGAGCTCGAAGTTAATGAAAAAATATAAAGGGGTGTAAAAAATATTAATGAAAAAATGGATACCTACAATATCTCATGAAAGTAGGGTTTTTTTTTAATTGGGAATGTGTATTGGATTTGTATTGGTAGGGGATTAAATAATCTGATTTTTAGAGGTATTTTCCAATATTTATTCCAATGAAGGTTATTGTTTAATATCACACGAACGCATGTGATATGCCAGAGGTTCATTAAGTGAATCCCCCATGATCTTTTATATCTTGGAGAAGTGAAATTTTGACACATAGATTTTTCAATTCTCCGATAAGTTCAGTCTCTTCTGGGGTAGGCTATAATCATTGGGTTAATCTCTTAGGAAAGAGTGGTGGATTTACATTAGGCATGATTTCCTCTCTTTCTTCCTTAACTTCCCTAAGTGGATGTAGAGGTTTTTTTTCTGGGAGTACTCTCCCAGGTGTCAGGTTTATTTCCTGAATCGCCACAACATAAACATGACAGGATATCTCTCCACTATATACTTGTTGTGCCTATCTGTCCTTCGGGTTCACATTGGCTGGGTAGGCATCTAGGGTTGTTTAGGTAGAGTAGGGTGCAAAAGCTATGGTTGAGCACGTGGTGAAGGCAATAAAGTTGGAGCATTGTTGTATGGGGGCCTCCACCACTCGGGTGGTGCATTCCACTGAGGCTGTGGTGGAGCATATGGTTGAAATGACTGGATGGTCATCTGGGAATGATACTAAGCTGCATAGAACCAAGGAGGTGGTGTAGAACTAGAAGGATGAGTAGGGGGGCTAAGAGGGAATGAATATGATCTGGTTGGGGTTGTAATATGCATATGATGACACTTCCATGCCCTACTGGTATAGCCAAAGCCCATGAGGTCTCCTTTGATTTATGTAGCAGAGTTGTTCGGTCACCCCTTCAGCTCCTTGGTATACATCTTTTAGTCCAGGTAAAGAAGGGAACTTTTTTGTGGAGTGGTTTCTCTCACAAACTAAGTACATTTCAATCAAATTGAATAGACATTCATTCATAAGATGCCTCCTTGTGCATCTAGGTCAGAAAATGGCTAAGTCTCTCTCTTCTTCCTCTTGTTTTCTCTCAATGTGCATAGTGTACATATGTAGGGCAAGGATTTGTAGCATCTAACTCTTGAAATCCTCCAGCCTGTTTCCAATTTCACCGTTGATGGATGTATTGGAGGAGGATGGGCTGACCATAGATTGACTACCCTTACCGTTTTTCCAGGCTGCCCTAGAATGGTTTCCAAAGACAATCTTGATATCCTCATAGGGTAACTGGTAGATGTCCCCTCCTGCTAACAAGTTTATAGTATCTAGAAGATCTCACCTTACCCCTGTAAGAAGAACTAGCTTCAATGACTCGAGGTCAAGTGTGCACCTAGCCCTTTTGTAGCTAAGATGGAATCTTCCTTCATAATATTCTAGGGATTCATAATGTGCTAAGGTCATCCTAAAAATTTCCTCTTTAGTGTCTTTAGACATTCAATAGTCTTGATATTTTTTGTTGATGGCTTGCTGCATCTGAGCCCAAGTTGTAATGCTATCCCCAGCTAAACCCATGAACCAACGCAAAACTTCATCCTTGAGAGTGGATGGGAATTGTTTCAAATTCTACTCGTCATTGGTGTTGTCATAGGTTTTGGATATGACAACAAACTCAAACAAGAAAGTGTCTGGATCCTCTGAGGTCAAGCCATGGAAATGAGGAAGGGAAGAGGGGTTTGTATTCTTCATCTTAGTATCCCCATTGGCTTCCCTGATGGGGAAGGCACCCTCAACTCTTTCTCTATTTCCTGTGTCATTTCTATTTTCATCCATTGGATTAGTAGGAATGGGCTCTTCTTCTTCTTCTTCCCCATTTAGGCTCTTCCAATTTCTCTAGTTGCTCACCTAAAGGATCTTCCAATTCACAGCCACTAAGGAAGCGGGAAGGATGGTTTTTTGAAGTAGTGGGGGTATTTGGCAAAAATTTCCCTATGTTATCCTTATTCCTAAGAAGCATGAAATAAGTGTTTTTGTTTTGTTTTGTGTTTTTCTTCAAACTTTGAAAATAAAAGTAGAATTGAAATTGCAGACTCAATGAAAATTAACTAACTGAATAAAAACTAATTGCTTGAATGATATCTTACTTACAGAATGGAAATGAAAGCAAAGGATGCATAATGAAAAAGAAATCAAACTAAATTAAACTTGTGGAAATGAAACTAATAGCAGAATATCAGAAACAAGAAATGGAAGAAAGAAAGGAGTAATCACATATGACTCAAAAACCTCCCTGGAAATGGCACCAAAAAGTGATGAGCACCAGTATTGCAGTAACAATGCTGCAATTCCTAGGGCTACCAAATTTACTTTATAAAGCCGAGGTTCATACAAACTTGCAGGTGACAATGTTGTGTACACAAGTAAAAGTGATGGGTATGCTCTTTGTGACTGCTCAGCTAGCGATAGATCACTAAGGTTTTTCAAGCCAAACTTCTATCGATTCAGAAGAAGCTTGATCACTAATGAGTGAAAGAGAAATCTACTCTAAGATAAAGCTTGCCTACTGCAATAAGGAAGAACAATGAAATCAAATGCTAAAAACACATAATTTTGTAACTAATTGCTAAGAGATATTGCTTAAAAGATAATGCTAAGTTAACATGTATGCAATCCTACTATCCTAAGCATGTAAATTCAAAACATCAAACATTTTACTACCATGCAGGGAACTGAATAAAATAAATCTGTTTTCTTTGGTCTTTATTTTATGGAAATGTGTGAAATCTAATCTCTTTTGGTAATGTGGCTGGTGGCTTAGGCATGTTGATGAATGGTTAGAAGGTTGGGGAGACCAGTAGGTGACATTTTCTATATTCCTAGAGTATTTCCCTCAATTTGACCTCAAGACAAGCCACTACAGGAAAACCTACAGGATGTCCTCAAAACCTACAAGATTCCCTTTATTTCTACACGATGCAGCCAAAATAAAAATGATAGGTGTTGAACATGATGGAAGGCTTAGGGAAGGTGGTTGGTGGATGGAATGAGGAAAGGAAATACCTAGTATCACTCCACAACTCAAAATCAAAGTTGGAAGATGGCTCGATTTTCTCAACAAGCTTGGAGAAGTTTCCATGTAAAATGTTGAAATTGGTGAGGGTCTTAGTGAAAGCAAGGAATGATCATGGAAAAACGGATGAAGTTGGAAGGAGGTTGTTGACTCTAAGATCTCTCTGTACTACTGGAATAATTGCACTACATCAAACATTGAAATTTACCCAACAATCATGTAAATAAGAAGATTTTCAATGATCTAGGAAAATAGAGTTTAATGAGCTAATTGTATACTTCATGTATGAAGAAAACTTACAAAATAAGATGGAACCATTGATGATTTCAAATGTAAGACTGAAGATGGAAGGAACTATAACTAAATCCTATTCTTGAAAACTGATCAAATGCTGGCCTAAGTACAAAAAACCCTACATTCCACAAGAAATTAGAATTTTGTCTTTTTGGGGTTCCATAGGAGTTCTTTCCTCAAATAATGATCCCTAAAGGAAGAAGTGAGGCCAAAAAACCTATTGACATATTTTTGATGTTCCTTTATATCTTCTAAACTACTACTAAAGTAAGGCACAAATGGAAGCATACACTACTTGCAGTGAAATAATTCTAAAGACAATTCAACCATTGAGCTATGAAATCAATCTAAGCATACAAATAAAAGAAGAGGAACCTTTGTTGTTAGGGTGGGGCCCTAACCTAAGAGCTTCAGCCCTCTGAGTTAAATCAATTTTGGATCAAGAAAATGTTCATTCTCATTATCAAAACAGGAAATTACATAGCAATGTCTTCCACAAGTCTTGAACTCGAAAATGATTAGTGTTTTTATAGAAAAATTTGAATCATAATGAGGCTCTATGCCTCTTTATTTATTCAACTGTTGTATCCAATGACTTCAATAATCTAGGGAGGCTGAGCTCCCAAACTCTAGATAAACTAACTCTTTAACTGTCTCTTGCTCGACTTCCTTTTGATCTGCATGACTTAGCTGCTTGTACTCCGAGCTAGTGTGATTGATTAAGGAATATTCGAATGACAGAGGAGTAAATGAGGAGGATTTACCCCTTACAATATCTGTTCCTTGTCTCATTCAAGTTTGAGCCCTTAGTCTAGCCAATATTCCTTGATTTTCTCTCACAAACCTACATTGAATGCACATTAGTCCACTAGGAATAATATCTCACTTTGACTCATCTCATTAAACAAAATATAATCAAAATATGTAATAAATTGTGAGAAGAGCTGATTTGACTAAGTGAGGAGGTTAATTAAGGTCCATATAGTTACCCAATGATGATGCTAATCACCCTAATAGGAGTTTCATGTTGAATCCTAAGTTGTCGAAATTTTTGTAACATATGACATGTCTCAGTCCTATGGGAGGTACCAGTACAAATATTGCACTCTGTACTAGAAGTAACTAAATAAATAGTGTAGGTGGATGTATTGCTCATAGTATGCGATGTTGACGCCTGGTTGACATCATGAGATGGGGAATCTTGGGGTGGTATCCATCTCTTGATCTTAGTATTGGTGTGACATGACTTCGTGGTGTTGGTTTGTCTTAGTTCTACTCTCACTGCATGAAAATGTGGAAGCTGTTGACAATTCCTCATATGATGTGATTGAGAGCAGATATGATGGTAACAACGTGTGATTTTCTCCTTATTGGAGAGATAGATTTCAGGAATTTGAACTAGTAACTCAAAGATGTCATTAAACTTTCTCAATTTGAGGCATTAGTTTACCAAATGGCTGGGTTTATCACATAGCGCACATGTGAGGGATGATCTTTTTTGTGAGATGACCTTAGATAATTTTTTGCCAAATCTAGATCGATGATGGTAAGGGGAGATGTAATCATGGGGGCCTTGTTGCATTACTTGTGACCGTTTCTCCTCAAACACATATACATTGGACATATATGATTCATTCTCTGACGGTGGGGTATGGTCTGATGGTTTGGTATTTGATCTGACAAAATTAGAATTCTCAATGTAAATAGCTGCATGAATCATAATAAAGAATGAAATTGATAAAGTTGGGGATAGTGTCGCACATGATGATTTCCTACACAAATATGGAATGTGTGACATTTGTGCCAAGGTCTAGTGCTTTGGGCGACTCGGGGAACCAAATATAATTGGTTAAAGCCCCTGAATTTGGGGCATTGATTGATCAAAGGATTAGGTACATAGTATAAAGCAAAAGTGGACTTGTAGGGGTGTTTATGCTTTGGGATTCCTCCGATCATGGTTGGAGTTTGATCAACCAGATGAGGGATAGGAGGAGGAAGCTTCTTCCCTTACAACATAAGAAATATTTTTGGATCCATCCTATCTTGTGAGTAATGGGGTATTTGCCTGGGCGAGTGCACCTAACACATCTCAATATGAAGGGATTTTAGGGAGAATGATGAGTGTAATGCTCGTACTATGCCTATATGATGCATGTGTAGTTGGTGCCTAATGCCTTACGACATGTGGGTGTACTCTTTTCATCGACAAGTGTAGGAGGGTTCACTAGTGCTTTTAGGGCATGCAAAAGAGCTTTGAGCTCATTTAGCTCATGACACCTACTAGTGGGGTGCTCCACAATTTCACACAATGCATAGGTTTTAGGGACCGTAGAGGAGAGAGTGTTTGAAGCTTCCACCTTTTTCCCTTTTTTCTTATCCCCTATTCTAGTACCAACTAGTGTCGATGCAAGCACTTATTATCATGTAGGTGCTACTTCAGTATGGGTTTCTTATGGTGTCATGTTATTCAGAGGAGGAATAGGATTGATGCCTCTTGCATTGATTAGTATGCTTGTTGATGTGGCCTAAGAGGAGAAATATCAAACCAGTATCGTAAGAGCCATATCTAGCAATGAGAGAATTGTGATGACTTCATGTAAGACAAAAACAGGTGGGGGAAATAAGAAGGGTGTGTGAGTGATGGAATTTGGTAAGAAAGTTGGATCAGTAAAAACATTATTGTTAATATCTAGAATTGGTTCTTAAGCTTGGGGGTATTTGATGAGGTCATCATGGACATCGATGGTTTTATGGTTAGGGAAATTTCCTCTATCACTGTAGGGTCTCCTATGAATGTCCGTAGGAGTGTTGATGGCTTAAATTTGCCAGGACTAAGTGTTATAGCACCATTTACGACTCCTAGTATTTGGGATTCTTGATTTATGGCCTAGGGCAAGCCCTCCTTCTATACATGGTCCAAATATATAAAAAATTGTGTTCTATTCCCTATATGCTAGCCTGCCCTGAGATAAAAGCATGTACACGTGGGTTAGTCAATACCCAACTGACGTATATGTATTAAAACCTTTAGAAAAAATGAAATTTCTTTAATTATGGGCAGAGTTCATAGGTTTTACGTGTTGACTACCTCCTAATGCCCATGGCCCAATTGTTTCCCAACTGTTTCCTAACTATTTCCCAACTAAAAAACTAATTGGGAGAGTTATAAATACACCTCTATGGGAAGGCCATGAGGGAGAAGAGATAGATTTATTATACTAAGATTATCCCTGAACGAGTCTAATGATTCCCTATGCCTCATGCACTTCCCCAAGCTTCATGAAACCCTTGTTTCCTTTATTGTAGATATTCTCCCTCTTACTTGAGATATCATGGTGTTGGTCATGGAAGAAGATTGTTGAAGGTTGGGATAAGACGAATCCGGAGGACGGTTCTGGTTGGAGCTAGAAGAAGAAGACTCAGATGAATTCTCTCCGTGTTATTTATAGCTTACTGTAAGAAAAGAAATGTTGTCTTGTTTCTAAAAGTAATTATGTTTATGCATCAGACCATGTTGTAATTCATATATAAATGTTGTTTGGATGTATGATCAACCATTCGTTTATATGATATAAAGTTAATTTGTCAATATGCTTTACTTCTATACAACTATGTATGTTTGAAGTGAACGATTTTCAGGTTTGAAGAACATCTGGAGCTGCAGAGGGTCTAAATCCTGCGGGACCTACTCGAACGAAGGAAATCTGGTACGATCGCTCTTACGTAGTTTTATTGTATAAGAGTTTTTCCTGAGTTGTATGAGTGTTTCTTGTTTTAGTTTTCTTCTGCTATGTTGGGGTTCTAACCCAAAGCCCTAGGTTACTTATTCCTGAAACACTAAGTTCAATGTAAGTTGTGATCAATTTATGAAAATATGAGACTAAGGGTAACACACCATCAGGTGCGGGTAATGTCTTGTTCCCATAATATGTGAGTTGATCTATTCTAACGATTTTTCCATCATGGGTGATCGTATTCTCTAAGTGTGTTGTTAGAAGGCTTGCATTCAGGGCATCCTAGTTTCTTCCAAATGGATTTCGACATTATACATGTTAATGCCCCTTCGTCAACAATGTAATGGTGGATGTTGATCTTTTGGACTGAGACTAGAATTTGGAAAGAAAGGATGGATCGTAGTTGTGGGATAGCTTTATCCAAGTCAAAGACCAATAGGTGATAATTGGCTAGGTCAATTGTGCCTAGAGTGGAAAGTAAGGATTTCCTTTGGATTGTGAATGTCTACAAGACCTCCAATGTAGACATAGGTGATGGTGATTGCACTAAGTCATTAACTATGTTGTATCTATGAACATGTTTTGAGTTATGTCCCATGCACCATATGGGTCTGTTGACCATCTTTGGCATAGGTTCTATTGAAGGTCTAGTAATGATCAAGGACCCTGTAGGTATTTCTGTGTTCGAGGTGGAAGGGTTGGGCTCTCAGGGAGCTTCATAACTTATATTTCATGTTTGCAGGAAAATATCTTCTTTTTTCATGAAAATGTCACAATTAGAATTGTTATGGTAGCTCCCTCTAGAAGAATGTGAGTGGGATGATTGTTTTTGAGTGTTAACCACTCCCTGATGAGGGAAAGGGTCTCGCATTACTACACTTTGTTGATCTCCTTTTCATCTTTTGTCATGTATGATTTTTAACTCAAGGAGTTGAGGACAATTATGGTTATAATGATCGTACTCCCCATAGAGAGGACATCAATGATTAGTCTGTTGAATTTTGTTCTTGTTTTTGTTTATAAGTTGTTGTTGGTCAATCCTTGGCTTTGATTCTAGTTAGGGTTTCCCCTTACCTGTTCTTCAGGGGTTGATGGTAGTTTTTGTTTCCCTGTTTGGGTTATCCATTTAGTTTTCTCTTTGGTTTTTCATAGTAAAATTAGGAAAGTTGGATAGATTTATATGCTACTATGATTATTTCTTTGGAGGGAGAGAAGGTTGTTGTATGTTAACCCTTGCATTATTTTTCATTAGTGCATTATTACGCTTTTGTGTGGGGAAAGGAGAATATTGGTTTCCTTGTCCCTAATTGGTGTATCGATTATGGGAAGAGAACATTACATCTCTATTCCTAGAGGAGTATTGGCTTCCCTATGGGGGAAGGTATGAGCGTCCTTAAGGGGGATGATATTGGTTAACCCTACTGACTATATTTTGCATCAGTATGGGTTGGGGGGGGTAGTATCCTTTATTAAAAAATGATGGTGTGGTTTGTGTAGTATAAAATGATTAGCCATTGAACGAGTATCTAGGGTACTGGTAGGTGTTTCTGAGTTGGTTTTGGGCTATGGAACCAATCAATCCATCAACGACATGGGATGCCCCTGGTGTCTCTTTATAAGTTTGTAGGCATGGGGCATATCAAAGCACATGATAGATGTATGTAGATTGGGTGTAGATAATCTCTTATTATTGAGCCTCACTAATGTCCATTTCATTGTTATGTGGGAATAAATTTTCCACGTCTTTTGAAATTTTCTATGTGAGGGATCTAAAAAAAAGTCAAGGAGGACTTTGTCTTCAAACTGTGCTTTACATAATCTACAACATTTCCAGCATTCATATATATATGATCTAATATGTGGGTAGCAGCTATCTTTTTTAAGTGGGTGAGGATTTCCATGCCCGAATCGTGACAAAAAAGGAGCTGGAAAAATGCGAGGAAAGTTGTAGCTAGTGAGTTGGAGTTTCCATGTGACACAGTAGGTTGGTCATTGTACCATTTTATTGGAGGCCCAGTAAGGGTGTGTTGAAATAGTCACAATAAAATAGTATCATTTATGATACTATTATATGAGCACTAAGGGTGAAAACTCATGGCATGGTTTCTTGGGTCTTCTCCCTATTTCCTTTTGAACATTTTAATGTACGGAGGGAGCTTGGTGGACATAGATGGCCAATTGTAGCCATGAGCGATCTGGTAATTGGTTAGCTTACTTAAATTTGGTAGGTTTAAAGAATATGAGAACATGATTTTGAGTTATCCACCATCATAAAATGATTTTGGATAGTTATATTTAAAGCGGTCCTATGTGGGGGAGTTTTAGAAGAACTACCTTGATGGGTGTCTCCCGGTCTCTCCAGAGGAGTCATGTGTGGGCCCTCCAAAGGTCTAGCATGTGGGGACCCTTGTGGGGTCATGATTAGTTTTGTTTGACAAGGAGGGGTCCCAAGAAAATATGCACCAATAAATGAAGGCCATATCATGGTGGCTACATGACATCCTCTACACCTAAATGGAGATAGTTTAGCCACACCTCCTGGTAATGGAGGGAGGTTTAGGAAATGTCTAGATTGATGGGGAGCGATGGGGTCCCCCATGGTGTTGATTAGAGTGTGTACTACTTTATGTTCAATGAGGGAAGGAGATAAGTATCAGTGCAATAAAATCACATATATAAAACAAAAGAGGAAATAACATGGTTACTTTCCTTTTACAATTAAGCTATGTGATCCATCAAACAAAAAATGGTTTTCATTTGCTGCATATGATAAAAAAATCCTATGTAGACCTAATCATACTTTCCACTCTCAAATTAATTGGGGCTTGCAGAGATATCTTCTTATGGGTTGTGGGGCAGTGTCCTCGAAGAACTGCAGACACCTTCTAGTAGTCGAAGAATCAACCAAGGTAATGAAAATGAGGCTCAAGTGTTGCCTACACCATCACCTATAGGGAAATGATGCCCTAGATTTTGGTCACTAAAGTACCTTTTTCCAACATGAGAATTAGAGTCTTTATATTCTCAGTAGTCAACTACCATTACCGAGCACTAGATTGCTTGGGTAGCCCCAAATATTACCGTAGGCACTAGACCTAATCCGAACACCCTCTGAATCAAGTCCTTGCCATGCTTGGGTAATATTTTGTGTGGGATGATTGAAGGACTTTAAGATCCCTAAAAGTTCAAAGTTTCAAAGATGTAACATGAACATGGTGGGTTATGGGATTCCTACCCCCAATTGTCCTAACCTGGCCTATAATTTTTTTGGTGGCCCCTCTAGTGAAACTTAGTTGGTTCAATTTATAGTTGTTTTTAAGGAGTCTTAATTCACTTAGGGAATTATTTTGTAAGTAATAATAAAATAAATAGACAAAGCTCTAGAAATTGGATGCCTTCTACTACAAAGCTTATAGAATCTTAGTGTGTGATGCAAGTGAGTATACAAAGTGTGGTAAGATGAGGATATCTTGTGATCACTTACAATATCCTTCTAATTACACTATGTGTTGATTGTTCCTTGTATTGAAAGTGAAATATGGTGTGGATAATGGAACACTTACTCCTTTATATTAAACTATGCTAATTTAAGCAAGGGAGATGGAAATACAAATGCTTTAAGAAAGTTTTAATAAGCAAGTCCAAGTTCCTCTAAGAGATGCAGGGGAATAAGAGATTACTTACTTTCTATAATAACACTTTCTCTTAGTCCAAACGATGAAAAAATGAATGTGTTGGTTAGTAATAAGATTTGTGGATAATTAGCCACTTACTACTCTACTAATTAATATATCTAATTTTCATAAAACATTAGAAAAATAGTTTGAAAAACATATGTGGAATTTGGTCACTTACTTTTGTCCCTAATTAAGCTATGTATGTTTATTGTAAATACAAATGAAAGAAAACTCCAATTGCTCCACTAATTGAAGTTAGTAAAGAAACCATGAAAAATAAATAAATAATAACAAATGTAAAGGTGAAGAAAATTCCCTAAAGTCTGCCAACCACTTGAGAAAAGAGAAAATACAAGGCTCTTTTTTACTTTTCTAGCAACTGCGTGGGTTTAGTGACACACAAACACACACACTTCTGTCAGAGAAGAAACTGCGTGGTCGAGAAAAGAAAATGAAAAATCAATTTTTTGGGCTCAGAAAAGGTCCCATAGGTCCTACAGAAATTCTAGAGAGATGTTCAGCCTTGTACAGTGGTAAGCAGAGAGAAGATCCTACAAACACAGCCTTTAGATTAAAGAAAGACAACAGTGATGTCGCCCTTCCTATGGTAGTCTTTTTGTGGAAATGGTGTACCAAAATAGGCCTCCTTAGTAGTTGGTTGTTCCTTTCAAAGGATCACAAGAGGAATTTGTGTTGTTAGTGAACAAACTTAGATAAACAAAGCATTGCAAATAGCGAAAAATATGCATATACAAACATAAACTAAAATAAAGAGATAAATATACAAACAATGTTGAATGGAGAAAACAAGTCAATAAAACAATTCAAAAATATCCCTTTATGGCTATTGGTGGTACATGCTTAATACAATAGATGAATGTTAAACACTTGAAGATATTTATTTGAGCTATGGTGCTAAAAAATACTCAGCAAGGGGGTTCTTTTCCTCAATCATTTTGCAAGTTTCTCTTGTTTCTCAAAGAAGTACGAAGACTCTCCAATTTTGGACTCTTCTCCTCTCACTAAGATGATGGATTGATTAAAAGAAATATGGCCATAATGCTAGTTCTCTTACTTCCTTTGGCTTCAATAATGGAATGTTTGTTTTCTCTAATAGCAATTTGGCTGGCATAACAATGCCTCATATTTTGGTTCTCCCATGGCATGTTTATATAGAAAATTTGAATCCATCCTCCCTCTCTTGGTTCATCCATGAAAATGAATCATGAGTAGGACAAGATGATTCCATTGAGGGTTTCATATCTACAGGGAAAATCAAACTTGGTTGTTCTGGACTGGGATCCTATACAGGAATTGCCTCCAAGTGTGTGAAGTGGTCCCAAATTTGCGAAGTCGTCTATTTCTTCGACTGCATGACTTTCAAAGAGAATTTTGTGTGACACTTGGTTATCAAAGAAATATTCACAATGTCCTCAATTTTTTAACCTTATAAACTTTGGACCTTAGGAGAATTTTATTTTTTAAACTTCATGATGTCTTCAGCTAGAAAATTTTCACTTGTGCACTTTGTTGGATGTTTTTTAGCATCTTCTAGATTGTGTACACATGTCTACAATTTCCTAGTGTTAACAATAATTCAATATATTTTGCTTTGCATTTTATTATTAATGATTATGCATGATAACATGTTGTGCTTTAATTTTTTTTGATGCGAGTTGCCTTGAACATGACTGCTGAGTATAGAAAGATTATTTTCATAACATTATCAATATAGTGAGATTGTTTACTCCATGTGCGTTATGAGGATTCATATAAAATGATGGCCCTCCCTTCAAGTTGAGCTTAATTTTTTTTAATTTTAGTTATAATAGCACTCTGAAGGGTAAGAAAGTTAGATTACTATTTGTAAATGTTCTAAAATGTTGGTAAAATATATATTGCTTGCTAACAAAGGATATAAAACTAGTATCAATGAAGATTGATCAATAGATCTAAGTGATACATTACATTATTAAGACATATATCAAATATAAATAAAAATTAGCTTAGAGATACTAGAATTCCCTTTAATTTTTTTTTTTTTTTCCTTTTTTTGGGCTAAGTGATAAGCACATTTTCTATCCACATTGGTTATTTTCTTATCAAATTGATTCTAAATTTTATTATTCCATCTAAAATAATTTTGAACATGGGGTCTAGTCAATTGAGTCACTACTTATTTGTTCTTGTGGGTATCCCAATATATCATCTTACCAAGTGGATTGTGAACACTCACAAGTATGTACTAGTTTTGAACTTTTTTCCCTGTTCACATGGATATTTCCGCCCTTTTTGCAATTGATTATGGAAGTAGAAATTTTATGATGTTTTGATCTCCTAATGGAGAGGTTCAACCCTGTAGTTATTCATTCTATATTTGGATTCCACAATTCTTCTAAATAAATATATTGAACATTCACCATCAGGGTTGTTAATAGCCTTAGAACTCTAGACAAGATCCTGTATTTGAGAGTTCTTGCCAACACATATTACGATAAACACGTGCATTGAACTCCATTAAAAAATATTAAAAAACATTTGATTTTATTTATTTGATATTTAAATACCAACCAACACAATCATTAACTTAACTAGGCTTATCTACACAACTAAAGTACTAATATATTATTTCGCTTCTCCCTTTACAACAAGAAAGGGAAGACAATGTATAAATTACTTAAAAAAAAATACATAGAAAAAAAAAAAAAACTCTTAATGTCAATTAAATATTTTTGTGCTAGGAATATCTTTCCATACATAACAAATGGGCGGATCTCCAAGAAGATAAGTCCCATAAAATTAGATACAAGTATGTCTAGAACTCAGATACGAATGTTCCCCATTGTTTTCATCTAGAAACATTTCCTCTAGGACAAAATTGTTTGGGTTGAATAAACCCAATCCCAAGGTGATATGCATGGAAAATTTTAGGGGCTAATATTCATAGGTGAGCTAATTTTCCATGATTTTTCCACAATTTTTCAATTTGTTTTTATGTCAATTTCTCAATTTTTTTACGTCAAAAATCACCAACCTAAAATCCTTATAAATTTGAAAAAAATTACAAATATATCAATAAAAATTTTATAGTTTACATATTAAGGACAAGTGAGATTCGCCAATGTTTTTAAACTTCAAAGATATTTTTTTGTCCTTAAAATTTTCCCCGGTGATATGTACCTCATACATAACGAATCTCAGAATAAACATATCTTTCATTTATGAGTTCATCAAAGGAAACTAGCAACTAGGTAATCATCACATGCCTTTTCCTCTCCTATTCATTACTCCATGGCACTTAGATAACCTCATCATCCATGTAATCTTGGCTAACATTTCATTCATATTTTCTTTCGGGATACTTTATGACTTCCTTTTGGCCTACTTTCTTCGTGGATGACAACATTACCACATAATCACATGTCAGATCTATCACATTGTTTGCCACATTCCATTTGGAATATTCACATGGATGATGTTGTATTTGTAAACAAGCACACAATTATGATTACTATGTCTTTTCTCATTAATTTCAATTTACTATAGTTTTTTATTTAGTAACACTTAGTTTATTTGTTTCATGAGCTCATAGTAATTCTTTCCTTTATGTGAAAGATACTAGCTTTAAAAATAGTATCAATCTTGTATGAATCTGACATGATTTCCATCTTGAAGCATTTCCTCTTGGATCAAATCATTCTCATTGATTAAACCAGTCCCTAGGTGATACCTATCGTGAACATATCCAACCTAAGAATAAATATATCTCTCATACATGACTTCATTATATGGAAGTACCAACCATGTAATCCTTAAAGGCCTTTCCCTCTCCTATTCAATGTACATGATAGCTCACTAACCTCATTATCCATGTCATCCCAACTAAATGTCCCTTGATATTTTCTTCTAAAATAGTTTGTGAGTTACTTTTGGTCTAGTTTTTGCGAGTATGGGTAGATTACCACATCATCATATGTCACTTCAAACCCACCATTTCACACATGAAATCTGAAATATTCACATGGGAAAAATTGCATTTGGAAAAGAGCACATGGTTACCATTAATATGTATTTTCTAATTAGTTTGCATTTACTATCGTTATTTTCTATTTACTAACACTTGGTTAATTTTTTTCATGAACTGATAGTAATTCTCACCTTTGTGTGTAGTAGGCTAGTTCTACAAGTAATATCAATCCTGTAAAAAGGTATCATATTTTGTGTTCTGTGCAATCATCAATAATGGGTAGAACAAGGAAACTGTTTTCTCCTCTAAGAACTATAGGGCCATTTATGGAAGAATTCGACGATAAAATTCTTTAAACTAACCTATATTTAGATACAGTGATTACTGAGGATGCTAGAACATCAACTTGGGTTGAAATTTACATGTTAATGGAAGATGAATTAGAAGATGCCTTAGAGGAATAAACTAGTGTAAGAGTTCCTAAAAATTGACCTGAGAGACATAATGAACTAGAGTACAAATTAGTCGACAGAACAAGGCTTGGGTTACATAAATTCATCACTAGACCAATACAATGCCTTATAAAAACCTAATGTGGTCAGTCTTCAACTTCATCAATATTATAAAATTCAAGCTCATCGCTCAAAAGGGTAATTCATTGGGTCTTTCACTTAAAATGATATTCAAAGTATGTACAAATATCCAACCCCTAGTTTAACTTTCAATGAGAGCTTTACTCTTGGTGTCATGCAAACAAGATGAAAATATCCTTGACATACCCCTTCCCACTTTAATAAAGTATTGGAGAAGTGTCTCTCAAAAACATACAAAATAGCATACTCATGATTATCCCATTTCTTCCGTTAGTTCTCCTTTTTGTTATCTTTCTCCCATGTTATCCCTTTTCATTTGGTTGTAGAAATGTTAATCAATTTGTTGTTGATTGGGTCTGTAGAGTCCAAAGATTGTCTTACCATGACATTCCTTTTTGCCTTTGTTTCCTCTCCTTTCCTATGTTTACCACCTAAATAATTCCAAAGACACAATTTTTTGTTAAAGTTAAACAATAACATCTCTTCTTCTTCATGTTTGACTATATACCTTATTGTTTTGTTAAATAATGCATTTGGCTACAGAATTGGTTTGTTTTCATAACTAATCCAAATTTCTGCAACTGACTCCATTGTTTGGAAGGTTCAGAAGCTCTAGGTTAGCGATGAAGGATACTGGTGGATAAGGAATGGTACCCTAGTGGATCCCTTCCTATCCCATTAAACCAGTTCATGAAGATGATCGCAGGATATCACAGTCAAACCCCAAAGTCAACCATAGGATTGTCATTGGAATAGAATCTAAGTTTCATCGAAACCTTATTGATTTGATTTCAGAATAGGAAATCGAAGGTTTAGCGATATAGTTTGGATGGAATAAAGATATTAAGGCTTAAAATACTCATGCTACTATCCTAAAGACTCATTATAAAAACTATGGCTACATTGTGATTTGGTGCACGCCGAATGATGTAATTTTTGAAACAGTTTATTAAGTTTCATTTGCAAGAAATAGAATTGGTTTTGTGTGTGTATGCACTGCATTGACTGGAGATTATGGACTGGTATATGGAGGGCCCCTATGAATAGTGATAGGTATTTAACCAATTTCAATTAGATCTCTTTTCATTCCTTGAATCCTCTGTTTTCGTGTGAAGAGATGCTAATGATGAGTTTGCCAGTGAATCATTATATGCATGAGAAATTACCTTTGCTTCATACCTAGTTTAATATGCTATTTGAATTGGATTTTATCTAGAACAACATGGTTATTTCATTTCCCTATTATCTAGTGTAGTCCAACTGTGTTCACTTCATACAATATATGTTGTTTAGAATATCTTGTTTGAATGAAATTGAATATGTAAAAGTGTGAAAGTCTTCTCGTTAACAATTGATTTCAGAGAGTACTTTTTTAGAGTTTGATAGAATAGATTTCTCTTGCACTTAGTAAATTAGAGCTGCAACATAAAGATTCAAGACAAAAATCCAAAATAATCTAACACAAGTAGAATCTATAATCACTCTCATATCATCAGTAAACTAGTTTAATATAGAATAACTCCTAAGAAGTTAGTTGATAACTTTAGGGACTGAAACATTAATATAATTAATGACACCATCTCCATACTAATCTTATGTCTAGATCCTATAATTTACATAACGTCATAAGGAATAACTTCTAGCACATATCGTGCACCTGTACTTCACCAATATACGTACCTTGGTTGATAATTTATGATTGAGAATTTAAAGACATTAAATTGGCCAAATAGGGTCCCTATTATTCAAAGAGTTTTATAGGGTAACAATTTTAACTGGACTAAAATACTATCAAATGAAATTTCCCAACTTGGCATGATATTTCAAGAAGACAAAACATCGACTCCTAAACTTGCATTCTATATTTCTACTTTTATCATTGATGTCATCTATCATTTTACAACCTTTCCAAATATGGGATGCAAACAGACACATATTGAACCCATCCCTATCCATATCTATCAAAGTCAACTTCGGGAGGAAAATTACTTTCAACATTTTTATTGCATTTGTCATAATGTGATTTGTCATGTTTATGAATTGGTATCTGACATAAAAGCCTCTAGGATTTATGAGCTAGCTATTGATTGTCTTCAAAAAAATTGGAGATTAGTACTGTGAGGAGAACTTTACCTATATTAGGATTGTGGGCTTCCTTTCTCTCCAACTCTCTTCATAGATATGTTCTCTATAAACTCATATCCAGGGAGGTTTCTTATCAAAAATTTGGTACAATAATTACTAATGAATTAAAAGAAGAATGCATAAGGGATTTCCCTAAATTCCCTATTCGAGCGGGCCTATACCCTATTATGAACTATCCTCATGGCGAAAAATAACTTTCAAGCTATCAATTTTGCTACAATACCTCTTAGACACCATGACCTTATGAAATAAGCGAAAAGGATTGTTGCATCCTTCCATCTTAAAAATTATATTTGTGGTATTTCTACATTTGATGATTTATCTAAATATGCATCCTCTTATAAATAAATTCTTGCAAGAATGTATGGATTACCACTAACCTACAACATGATTTTAGATTCTACACATACACGAGGAAAGCCACATTTCCTCTTATCCTACAATCACCTGGTAGTGAAAGAATTTTAGTACATGATTCTTGTTCATCCATGTAATTGAGTGAAACTATGAATTCCACCACCTAAGAGAACAAAAAACACAGAGTTTCTCGCCAAGAAGTTCATGTGAAGAAGGCTGAGCCTATAGAAATTTCTACACATAAGGCACTAGTTAGTCAATTACTCTCTAGAAGAAATCCTTCATTAGGAAATATAAAGATATAACTATTGATCCTATAAAAGAAAATTCTCCTCAAAAAGTTGTTCTTTCAGAGTAGAATATTTCAAGGAAGATCATGCCTCATAGTGAAAATATTCCTAAACTCATTACTGATCTTGGACTGGATGAAGAATGACTATTGCATAATTATATAATATCAACATATGTTACTCAAGTTGAAACTCAATGTTTGCTAGACCCAAACCCAAGTTCCAATTCTTTGTCCACCCAAGTTTTTAAGAAACAATAGATGCAAATGGAGTCTCTAGTATTGAAAGGCACTACTCTCTCTAATCCTCATGTTATTATCTCAGCAACTATTAATATATTTTTTGTTGCAGAACATGTATCTCAAGAAAATAAGGATTTTCAATTCATATTTAACAAATCCCTCCAATTGAAGTGTTTTACAATGTTAAACAACATGTCATTTTAAGGAAGAGTAGAAAGAAGAGAAATATTTTAGAAACAAAATGTTCACTTGCCACCTATCACATCAACAACATTAGAATTTTTTTGAAACCTCTTCTTCCACCCCGAATGAAGATTTTGAACAATTGGCACAATATGCTCGAGCCTATGCTAATGTAATCATCCATAAGACAACTAAAGTTAAATAATTCATCAAGAAAAAATATGAGAAGAAAGTCCTACTAGAATGGGACTGTACAATATTGAGAGCATAGTTAAAGGATCAAGTTGTTGAAGTGAATACTAGGTTAGAAGTAGACATAATGTATAAAGAGGTTCATGTTAATGACTTATTGCAGAAAATAAAAAGCACAAAATCCAATATAATTAACCTTGTGAAATTCAAACATGAGGAACTCATTAGTAATCAAACACTTCAACATGTCTAGGTCCAATTTTTTTATCATTTGGGAAAAGTGTAGGTTATGGAAAACAAGTTGATGTTTTAATCAATGAATTTTATGAAAAGAAAAAATTATTTCAAGTTTCAAGGAAAAAACCTAAGGACTTATTGCAATGGTCGTGGGATGCATTCATGAATTCCTCATGCATACCCATTATTAATAAGGTTCAAAATTCTATTGTGATGCATTCATGGAAAGATCAATTTCACACTCTCAAAAAAATGGTAGAAGACTTAGAAAGGCTTCGAGACTCACTTATCCGATCAAATATGCAATCACTCGAACACACGAAAATTCCAATTCTATAAACAAATGATTCTCCCTACTTATATGACAATTTAAGGCTTGAATATAGGAAAATAGGGATGAGTTTAAGAAAATAATTGATAAATTGACCTTTGTCAACTTCGTGCGACTTTTGGGAATTCCGTGTTAAACCCTTGAGTCAGTGTCAAAGCACCAAGGTCTTTAATGGATATATTATTAAAATATTTCCTATAATAGAAGCTCGAGTTATGGCATGTGAAGTGAACATTCATTCACAGTTGCCTCATGACTTGGATAATCTTTTGAAAATATATTTTTGGTTGCATTCCTTAAATGAGTCTTCGCCATCACCTTCACCTACTCAAGAATATCTCGCTTCAATCTTACTCTGCTAGCTATTTACTATTTTCTTATAGTATGCTTTACTTTGGTTCAGCGAATATCTCACTTATGTTTAGTTCTTTCATATTTTGAAAACCTATTCAAGACTCTCTAGAAACCATGATTAAGGTTCTGAAAGTTTGAAAATAAAAACTTTGGTGTACTAATGTATATTGCTCTTTTAATCTGAAGAATTGAGCCATTTTGGTTCCATGTTTACAAAGAGAAAAATGAAGTTAGCACTTTTATTAGTCTTATTTTCAAACTCCTATTATGCTTGTTTGTTTGATTATTGGAAGAATTATTCCATGTTTGCAAAGAGTAAAATGAAATTAGTATTTTTATTAGTTTTATTTTCAAATTCATATTATACTTGTTCTTTCGATTATTGGAAGAATTATTCCATGTTTACAAAGAGTAAAATGAAGTTAATAATTTTATTAGTTTTATTTTCAAATTCATAATATGCTTGTTCCTTTGATTATTGGAAGAATTATTATAGATGTTGATGTGCTTCTTTCTATAAGTAAACAAGATCTCAAACTTGAATGTGAATGAGTTAACATAAATTCAACTTCTTCCTTAGTAGTAGTTTTTTAAGCTAAACCCTTGGATTATTTTGTCATAGAAGGATATGAAGAGTGTAATTCATTTTGTTTATAAAAAAAAATAGCTAAAATTTTTAATTTGAATTTTATTTAATTGTTAGTTTTATTTAATTTATTCTTTGAAGTTGTAAATTTCCTTTTTAAATATTTTTTTTAGATATTGATGTAATAAGTATACGGTTGTTGTGAATGCCATTCTAAAATGAAAATTTAAAATATTATTGTAACAAATATATGGCTGTGTAGAAAACCTTATTTTAGTTTTTGGTTCAAAATAATAATAAATAATATTTTGGTATGTTTTACATTGGTTGAGGGAATATCCAACTTATTCTTATTCCGTTCATATTGTGAAAAAGTACTCAAGAATCTCCATAAGCCATATTTAAGGGTTCTAAAATTTTGAAAAGAAAGGCTTTGTTTCACTATTGTACATTGCTCTTTCAATATGAATACATGAGTCATTTTGATTCCATGTTTATCAAAAGTAAAATGAAGCTAGCTCTTTTAATGATTATGTTTCCAATTCATATTATGCTTTTTATTTTGATTAGTGAAAGAATTATCATAAGTAATCATGTATTTTTTTCTTTTAGTAAACATGTTCTTCAAATTAAATGTTAATGAGTTAAAATAAATTCAACTTATTTGTTAGCATCATTTTGTTAAGCTAAACCGTTGGATTATTTTTGACATAGCAGGATATGAAGAGTCTAATTCATTTTTTTTTTATATATAATTTCATTATATTTTTTAATTTAATTTAATTTTAATTCTTTAATCTTCTTTAAATTTATTAATTTCAAGTTGTAAATCTCATTTTTTAAATTTAAAAAGTAGATATTAATGTAATAGCTATATTGGTTGTTGTAAATATCATTCAAAAAAACATTAATGTACTAGAAAATCTTTATTTTAGGTTTTTTGTTAAAAATAATAATAAATAATTATTACTTCTAAATATAATATAAATAATATATATATAAATATTATATATATATAAGTATATATATATATATATTCTAATTATGAATAATATTTTGTTCTATATATACTATCAAAACTTTTATTGAACAGCAATGATTTTTCCATTTTATTGAACAACAATGATCTACCATTTTAATTTCCTTCTTTTCTAAACATCAAAAGAAAAGTTGTAGTGTAGACAAAAACAGTAATAAGCCACCAGCTCTTGGTTCTCATTACTTTTTATTTGTGGGTCTCATTACTTTTTTTGATTGATGACGTGGTCCACGAGAAAGTATATCATCGACAAAATAAGAAAGTATTTTTCTTTCTATCTAAACAAACCAAAAAGAATTATTACCATCCAAACGAGAGGATGCGAAACCATACTCTGCTGAGTGCAGAAAAGTTCGTAAAGAAACAACCAACAAAAATAGAAGATATCAAAACCGTAGAAAATAACCAGCTTTCAATTAAGATAATGGCTGATAAAACTTGTGGAGAGATTATAACATAATAGCTGATAAAACAATGGGAGAGATTAATGATGTAATTAATGATTAGCATCCGGGCGTTAACCCTCTCTTTTCTTTGTGTGTGTGAGCGAGGCACACTACCCTTTCTCGTTGTGGGAAGTGGCTCTCAGCACTCCCTCTCCACTACCCCTATCTTCTCACATAGCTGAATGCCATTAACATTTATATTTAATTTCAAATAGATGAATATGTATAAATATTGTAAGTAATAAATATCAAAATAATTTATTTTATTTTATTTTACGTCAAAAAAATTTAACTTGATGCAAAATTTATAATAATGATTTAATTTAAACTTTCAAAAGAATTATAGACTAAAACTGGTTACTGGAAAGATAATGGGAAGCAAAAATATCTCGATCACATTGAAAAAAATATTATATCATTTCAATTATATTAAAAAGTCGGGCAAAAACAAATATTTTTTCAATTCCAATTTCAAAATATTTGTTATAATAAAAGTTTTTCTAATCTTTTCTATTATAAAAATTATAATGGGAATAAAATAACTGTGACAAAAATGAAATAATAATTTGCAGAAGATTTAAATAATTTTCTAACCCAATTTGAATAATAGTCAAGATTAACCTATGGTCATGAGACCTAGGCAACAAGAATCCTTACTATGTTTCAAATAGTCTACTTTTACACAAAAAAATTCCTTAGCAAAACACCATATCACCATTACTCTACCCATTAACTAACTTCATTATCTTTATTTAAAAAATAAAATTTAAACTAATTAAATAAAAAAACAAAGCAATTGAAAATTGTTCTAAATAATAGTGACCGTGAATGGACGCACTGTTAAAGCAATATTTGTGATAGGTCAGTGGTTCAAGTCCCTTGTGGATGCTTTTCTACCAAATTTTTTTCTCACTAATTATATAGAAACATTTAATATGGAATTGATTGTTAAATTATAAGCTTTAATATTTTCTATGGAATAGTAGTCCATAGTAAGTTGTATGTGGTTTGTATCCCAATAAAATATTTTTGAAAGAGAAAATCATTAAACCTTGATACCAAGTGAGGACACAAAATCTATATATTAAAAAAGAAAAAACTTATTATAATTTATATATATGTATATGATAATTATAATAATAAGAAGTTTATTGATAAATAAAATAACATTGAATATGGAATTGATTGTTAAATTATAAGCGTTCATATTTTCTATGGAATAGGAGTCCATAGTAAGTTGTATGTGGTTTGTATCCCAATAAAATATTTTTGAAAGAGAAAATCATTAAACCTTGATACCAAGTGAGGACACAAAATCTATATATTAAAAAAGAAAAAACTTATTATAATTTATATATATGTATATGATAATTATAATAATAAGAAGTTTATTGATAAATAAAATAATTAAATTAAAATTTTCGTCCCTCTCCTTGAAGTGGTCAAACCTAGCCATTAGAGGTCCTTTGACCGTTTTTTGGAGAAATTTTGCTGTTGGAATGACCTATTGTCCCTATTTAACTGTTCCCTCAGATTTTGGTCCCTCCCATTGAACTAGTCAAACCTAGCCGTTAGAGGTCCTTTGACCATTTCTTGGAGAAATTTAGCTGTTGGAATGGCCTGTTGTCCCTATTTAACCGTTTGCTCAGATTGGATCTTCATCTTCTCGTGAGGATGAACCACATTGGTTGGTTCGAAAAGGGTCTACAAATGTTTTTTATGTGATTTTGCCGAAATTATTCTCACAAAAAAAACTTGTTTTCATAGATGTTATTTGATTATCAATACTAACAAAAGTTTCAAATACAAGTTATTATACAGTAATAAAACTATCCAATACAATATAATATTTATCTTCAAATTATTATATAATTTTTATTAAATTATTATAGAATTTGGAATAATTATATAGAATCATTTAATTAAGAAATTGTTAAATTATAAGTGTTAATATTTTCTATGAAATTAAGCACAATACTAATTTTGTATGTGATTTTTATCCCAATAAAAATATTTTTGCAAGAAAAAACTTAAACGTTGAGGACACAAAGATCTATTATATTAAAAAAAAAAATTAAAAGAGAAAATCATTAATCCTTGATACCAACTGAGGACACAAAATCTATATATTAAAAAAAAAAATTGTTTTCATAGATGTTATTTGATTATCAATACTAACAAAAGTTTCAAATATAAGTTATTATAAAGTAATAAAACTATCCAATACAATATAATATTTATCTCAATTATTATATAGTTTCTTTATTAAATCATTATAAAATTTGAATTTGAATATAAAATTAGAATGATGAATTTATGTCTTTGGCCTATTAAATTCGTTTGGGAGAGTGTGATCTATTAGGCAATGAAAGGATAGTCCAAAAATTAAGATATATGAAAATATAAAATATCTTTTTTAAATATTGATTCAAAATAATTTTAGTGAAGAGAAGTAAACAATTTAAGAAGGAAAAAGGAAAAAACGAGTTATCAACACAAAACTCTTCTGAAAGCCCAACATCGAGATGTAAATTATATGTTTGCCTTACTGCAAAAACGAGTTATCAACACAAAACTTTTCTGAAAGTTTAAAGTCGAGATGTAAATGGAGTTGTCTATAATCCGAATTTTTGGAGATTCTAGTGACGGAAAAAATTAAGATTAAATTTTGATTTTTTGCATTAAAATAATTTTTTAACTGCATATTAAATTATATATGTTTGCCTTACGTCGAGATGTAAATTATATGTTTGCCTTGTATAGAGAATTCTACAAAATTCTTATGAAGGTAGAAATATGTTTGCGTTCGGGGGAGAATTAGATCCATTTAATCTAGAGAAAAAGCGAACGGAATCCAAATTTAACCTGTCAGAAGTACATAATTACTTCAGAGTAGATGTAGAGAGTTACATCTTACGGGATTTAAGAACTGTATTAATACCAGAGTTGGTCATTTTAAGACAAGAAGACGCGCTTAGCTACAGGAGATGAGACCAAGAGCTCAGGTTTCTAATCCTCTCGAAATGACTCTTTCTATACAAATAATTGAATTAATGTAGCACAATAATTTTATTTCCAACAATTGGAAAGCGTGCAAATTCTCATTCATCCACAAGATGGTCACTGCAGTTTCGAAATGACTCTTTCTATACAAATAATTGAATTAATGTAGCACAATAATTTTATTTCCAAAGCGTGCAAATTCTCATTCATCGACACCATGGTCACTGCAGTTTCGGCCGGTGCAGGAATTTGGCAAATCAGAACAATTGAAAAGCGTGGAAATTCTCCTTCATCGATAGTATGATCAATGCAGTTTAGGCGGTGGCAGTAATTTGGCCAATAAAAGGAATTCAAACCGAATAAAAAGGATTTTCTCAATAGTTCATAATATCACCGCATAATATCATGAAGAAAGGTGAACATTGGAATCATTAGTCCCACTGACAAAGCGTTATTTTTATTGCAATAATGGAGATGCAACTATCATGAAGGTCAGAATTAAAAATAAGCGTAGGCCATTTAAAAACTCTCAGCTGACGGTGAAGTGGGGTTGGCGTGAGAATATCAATTTCTGTGGATCAGTTATAATTCCATTAGTGCACTGAAACAGTATAGGTATAAGTTATGGTTGGATTTAACTAAGTACAAAATCCAAATGTAACTATCCACAGATATTTGTTACCTAGTAGTGAGAGTGAACTGAAGTTGTTAGTGTTAACTGCACTTATTACTGTATCGTAGTCATCATGATGTATCCTCAGACTGAGTGGCATTGTTGGCATGACGCTGTCGACGAAACGTTGCTTCTAGATGATCCCATCAAGGAGTTGAGGAAGGCAGTTGTTTGTGGAGGCCACAATTTCCCTTAAAAAATAATGGAATTTTTTAGAGGACTTTTTAAAATTTTGGCAGATTTTTTTTTGGATATTCTAGTTAACGGTAAAAAATTAGGATCTTGATTTTTTTTCATAGCACTCAATCTATTTTCACAATAATCACAAAAATATGATTCAAACCATTCCAAGATTAAATTTCTTGAAACAAATTTCACGAGATCCATTAAGTAGAAAGTTTTTGATTGCCCTTCAATCTGCATAGAGATTCCGTCTTCTATTAGCGAATAGTCCCTGCTGGTTTAAATCCCATCCATTCGAACCAAGCCAATCGAAGCAATGCTGAACAAATCAATGGGGGCACATCTGTGGACAGTTATGCTCGTTATTTTCATGTACTGTCTCTTTCAGCAGCGACAGTGCGAGATTCGGAATCTTCGCAACTTTTCAACGGCTGGCGTTCGAGGAGGGTTTTCCTCATTTAAGAGAAAACTTTTCGTCTAAAGCAAAGCATTACCGCGTTGAATGGAGAGTAGCGTTTAATGATAGCGAATCCTGACTAGTAATGCTTGAATGGAGGGTAGCGTTTAATGATAGCGAATCCTGACTAGAAATGTTGTCGAACGCATCATTTGGTTCATTGACCCTAGAATTTTTAAATGCACAATTCATCAAAACCTAATCTTCACGAAAGTGCTAAAGATATGTAAATGATATTTTATTCCAATTCAAATTTAATGCTAAGATATACCATTCCTAAAAATAACTTGGGAAATGATAAATAAATTTTGAAGTTATAGACAAATTAATGCATGTGAATTTTGAGTATCATGTGAGGCTATAGAAATTTATAGTTTAGAGAAATTAAGATATAATATATTTTGACTTGCGGATATAATTATGTTTAAGAAAAATATTAATGATTACTAAATTATGAATTTTGGATATCATATGAAGTGATAAAATAAAATTTTATGTTAATTTAATTTAATAAATTGTAAATTTTATTTAAAATTTATAAACTAATAATTATGAATTTATATTAAAAATATGTATATAAAAAAATTCATGATAAATTTGATAGGAATTTATTTTCCATAGTTAAAAAATAAAATACTGAAAACATATTTTGAAAATAATAATTTAATATAAATCCAAATCTTAAACCTTTTAAAATAAAATATTAAAAATTTTTTGAAGAAGTAAATAATAAAGTCTAAACATTTTAAAATAAAATATTAACATATTTTTTAATATGCAAATAATAAATTTAAACAAATTAAAATAGATTACAAATATTGTTGGTAATGTAATCCATACAATTTACATAATTGGAAAAAATATATATTTACACGGTAAGGTATTTCCCTAAAATGAACTCCCCCAAATGCCTTTCTGTCTTAATCGTAGCCATCAAATCTATTGTTAGACGACTCAACCGTAATTAGCTGTCTATTTTAATAAAAAATGTTATAAAATATTAAGAAACCCTTAAAAAACGTTAACGTATTAGTTATTAGTTAATAAATTTGTTTCTATTATCTACCGAACCGTTTACCCTAATCACCTTAATGAACCCGTCCTACGTGTGGATAGCTGCGTTTGATGCAGAGGAGGGCGAGGGTGTAGAGAAGGGCGCAGGCGGAGTTGGTGCAGAGGAGGGTTGGGGACCTACAGGGAAGGGTTTGGGCAGAGGATTTAAGGATGATGACGAGGGCCGCAGAGGATGAGGGGCCTTCTTCTTCGCTGCATGAGGGCCACATAGGTCGTTTTTCTATAGGATCGTTTTGCCCTCCATCCGAATATGGTGCCCTCTGCATCATAAATGGCTATGGTCGTAGTTATTAGGTTTTATATATATTCTGGGTCATTGTTCTCCTTTCTTATCTCATATTTTGTTTTATGTTTCCTGCCTTTACTATATTTTTCTTTATGTTTGCTGTTCGTGACAAGCTGCAACTTAGGTGTATGGAGGATTGATTCTACTTTACCTAAGGACAAAGCGCTACAAGTTACCTGTTGATACAAGCTAGAAATAACAAAGAAAACTAAACAGGTGTGTTTCTTTTCAAAACTAATGCAGAGTTGTTGTTTTTGTTTCTCATGTTAAATACTCTAGTGGCAAGTTAGGCTCTTAATTGCAACAATTTGCATGTTGACGGGTCACATTGATATTCTTAGTGAAAGTTTCTATGTAGCTGTAGCTAGATCCAGTCTTAACAAAGTCATAACCTAGTACAAGCAGTCCTAAATTCTCTGAACTGTCACAGAAACTTGTTCTTCTTTTACAGAGGGCACTTTAACTTTCTTGATGAATACAAGAATAGGCCAATTTTTCCAATGAGGAATGATATAGATACCCAGTAACATGTTGAATAGATTTAAATATTATAATTTTACAGCTAAAAACAAAGAGTTTTCCACCACCTGCAACTTCTCTACATTATAAGGAATATGGGCTTCACGTAGTTGTTATTAGATAGTGAAGTCAAGTCACTTATTCGTCAATTCATTGGTTGGGCCACCACTGGCCCCTTGAATAAACAACACATTTTGCACAGTTTGACTAAATGGGTTGAATTTAGATTCATTCACATTGCATTTAGATATGGAAAGTAAAGCTTAAATACTCGTTATCATCTCATTTCTCTAAACCCTCTCTCCGTTCATTTAATATTTCAAGCATTCATTGTCTGTTATCTTCCTTAACCACTTAATCCATTGAATTCATTCCAAAACATAAATACGAAGATGGCTATAGCTACTGCTACTCATTCGAGGAGCAACATCCCCAAAAGAGGGCAGGTGAAGGCAACCATTGCCTCTTCCCTTGCCCAATCCATCAGATCACTATTAGGATCCCCTAAATCCTTCAACCACTCTATTGTTTCCTCTTCCTTTTCTCCCGCGACTGCGAATCGTTTCAGAGCACAATGAATGACTTGCAGATCAGATGGGCTTATCTCCAAAATGATGATACAGATCTCAGTTTCTTTCATAACAAATTTGGTGATGCAGAAATTAAATCATTATGGATGAAAGCATGGGATCCTTAGATCTGTTGTCAAAATCATTTTCTCATTTGTCTAACTCCTATCCTTAGATTTGAAGCCCTGCAACACCAATGGAATTTTCTCTTTACGCTGTAGTGAGTCACCACATATAAAGAGGGGAAATATTTTCTACTATAGCAGCTTTTCCGAGTTGCGGTTGAAAAGCTCTAAAATACAAAGTTTGTTGATCAAATATTTTGAGTTGAAATATATGGCACTTGATTTCCCTTGGCATATCTCTTTGTGGAATTTGCAAATTTGGCAATGATCAAATATAATATCTCAATGTTAATGTTGTTTACTAGACCTCCTCCCTATCTTGCTTTTAGAAAGCTCTGCTCTACTAACATATTTATTGCAAATGTAAACATGCCATACAGTTTGTCAATGTGATACCAAGTTCAACTTTTATAAGGTTAATTTATGGGAGCTTGTATGTTTTGGTAGAATGTGAGAAGTTGTGAATGTGAGAAGGACATTGGAATTTTTTTATGGTGGTAGA
The DNA here is from genome assembly GCA_000404065.3 of Pinus taeda. Classification (NCBI taxonomy): domain Eukaryota; kingdom Viridiplantae; phylum Streptophyta; class Pinopsida; order Pinales; family Pinaceae; genus Pinus; species Pinus taeda. The sequence continues at coordinate 30,001 of APFE031016716.1, read as the reverse complement.
GGTTGCAAATGTGTCTCCTATTTTTTATACCATGGAAAAAACTTTGCTGCAAACATATTTTTCTCAGTTGAAACAGTTTCTCACAATTAAGAAGCATAGTGGACTTAACTTGTGGACAACCATTTTTTCTTTCAAAGATTGCAATTTTCAACTGCAGGATTATAGATTGTAACATAATTACAATGTATTTTATTTTTGGGCCTTCGCTTATGCCGGTTATTAGAACTTTTTTTTTGCCTTGTCTGCAATTGGAGGTATTTTGAAGCATGTTTTTGGGAACTTATCTAGATTACCTCAACCTATACTGGTCTCCTGTACTGGTCTCACTGATTATATGTAGTATATATATGCTCTTTTTCTCCCCCATATATTTTCCACGGATGAGTTTCTGTAAGTAACTTGAGAATACATTATTGTGGAGGTAGAACCATAATCACGATTTAAAAAGATGCTGATTATTTCCATTTCTCAGTTTCAATTCCTTCAACCAAGCTTCTATTGAGAGTCGAACGCAAAAAGACATGAGTTAGTCCATTTAATGATATAAAGGATTTAGGATATTCATTTGTATACCTTGTGGTGAGCGACCTGATATCTGTTCCATATGAAGCCCCAGTTTGTTACCCTCTCCCCAATCTAATAAAGCCAATACCAATTTTTTCTTTTTGTTACTCTCCCCTCAATTTTATCATGAAGTCAAAACCATTATTTTTTATTTTTAATAATTTGTAATCATCAGACTTCAAATAAAAGCCTAAACTTTGGCAATTTCTGTTACCCTTATAGTATGCAATCCTTCTTATGTTGCTCCCATTGCCTTTTGGATTTCTTTTTTATGAAAGAAAGCCAAACTGTTCTTTTGATATTATCTTGAAAATGGAATTTTTTAATCTATTAGCTATAATTTCTATTATAATTTTGTATCATGGATTACTATTAGAATTGTACGGTATCCTTCTCATGTGAATTCATCACTTAGATTTCATCTGGGTTTATAGAACTGGTCATTGAATAATATCAAAGACCTGTTTACATTCACTTCCATATTTATAGCATTTTTATATAGTATAAAGTACCAGCACTTTCCTTATTTTTTATACTCCAAATAAAGTTAGTTATGTCATGTACAAAGGATATGGAAAAATCATTATGGATGAAAGCATGGGATCCTCAAATCTGTTGTCCAAATCCTTTGCTCATTTGTCTAACTCTTTTCATCAGATTTGAAGCCCTACAACACCAATGGAGTTTGCTCTTTACGCTGTAGTGAGTCACCAAATATAAAGAGGGGAAATACTTTCTACTACAGTAGCTTTTCCCAGTTGTAGTTGAAAAGCTCTGAAATACAAAGTTTGTTGATCAGATATTTTGAGTTGAAATATATGGCACTTGATTCCCCTTGGCATGTCTAACTGGTTTTAATCCATTAGTGGTGTTTATAAACTTCAACTATGTATTGGATTGATAGAAATACCCATTAACATGTAGAATAGACTTGAATCTTGTTTTTTACATCCAACAGCTAAGAGTTTACTAATTCGTCATGCTTTTGATCCATAAGTTAATGTCTATAAACCTTAACTCTGCATTGAGTGATATAGATACCGAGTAACATGTTGAATAGATTTAAATCTTATAACTTTTATAGCTAAAAACAAAGAATTTGCCACCACCCGTAGCTTCTCTACATTATAAGGAATATGGGCTTTAGGTAGTTGTTATTGGATAGTCAAGTCAAGTCGCTTATTCATCAATTCATTGGTTGGCCCACCGCTAGCCCCTTGAATAAACAACACATTTTGCACAATTGTACTAAATGGGATGAATTTAGATTCATTCACATTGCATTTAGATATGGAAAGTAAAGCTTAAATACTTGTTATCATGTCATTTCTCTAAACCCTCTCTCCCTTACTTCTGCACTCCGTTCATTCAATATTTCAAGCATTCACTGCTTGTTATCTTCCTTAACCACTTAATCCATTGAATTCAGTCCAAAACATAAATACCAAGATGCCTACAGCTACTGCTACTCATTTGAGGAGGAACATCCCCAAAAGAGGGTCGGTGAAGGCAGCCATTGCCTCTTCCCTCGCCCAATCCATCAGATGAGTGTTAGGATCCCATAAATACTTCAACCACTCTGTTGTTTCGTCTTCCTCTTCTCTCGTGACTGCAAATCGTTTGAGAGCACAATGAATGACTTGCAGATCAGATGGGCTTATCTCCAAAATGCTGATATAGATTTGAGTTTCTTTCATTACAAATTCAGTCATGCAGAAATTAAATCATTATGGATGAAAGCATGGGACCCTCAGGTTTGTTGTCGAAATCATTTTCTCATTTGTTTGACTCTTTTCCTCAGATTTGAAGCCCTGCAACACCAATGGAGTTTGTTCTTTACGCTATAGTGAGTCACAAAATATCAAGAGGGGAAATAATTTCTACTAGAGCAGCTCTTCCCAGTTGCAGTTGAAAAGATTTAAAATACAAAGTTTGTTGATCAGAGATTTTGAGTTGAAATATATGGCACTTGATTCCCCTTGGCATATCTCTTTGTGGAATTTACAAATTTGGCACTAATCAAATATAATATCTCAATTTTAATGTTGTTTATTAGACCTCCTCCGTATCTTGATTTTAGAAATCTTTGCTCTACTAACATATTTATTGCAAGTGTAAACATGGCATACAGTTTATCGATGTGATACCAAGTTCAACTTTTATAATGTTAAATTAATGGGAGCTTATATGTTTTGGTAGAATGTGAGAAGTTGTCAATGTGAGAAGGATGTTGGATTTTTTTTTATGGTGGTAGAGGTTACGAATGTGTGTCTTGTCTTTCACACCATGGACAGAAATTTGCTGCAAAACTATTTTTCTCAACCAAAAGAGTTTCTCACAATTAACAAGCATAGTGGACTTAAGTTGTGGACAACCATTTTTCTTTTGAAGACTGCAATTTTTCAACTATGGGATTATAGATTGTAACATAATTACAATGTATTTTATTTTTCGGCCTTCTCTTATGCTGGTTATTTGAACTTTTTTTTTGCCTTGCCTGCAATTGGAGGTATTTTGAAGCATGTTTTTGGGAAATTATATAGATGACCTCAACCTGTAATGGTCTCCTGTACTGGTCTCACTAATTATATGTAGTATATATATGCTCTTTTTCTCCCCCATATATTTTCCATGGATGAGTTTATGTAAGTAACTTGAGAATGCACTATTGCGCAGGTAGAACCATTAATCATTATTTAAAAAGATGTTGACTGTTTCTATTTCTCAGTTTCAATTGCTTCAACCAAGCTTCTATTGAGAGTGGACAATGCAGAAAAACATGAGTTAGTCCATTGAATGATGTAAAGGATTCAAGATATTCATTTTTATACCTTGTGGTGAGAAACCTGATATCTGTTCCATCTGAAACCCCAGTTTTTTACCCTCTCCCTAGTCTAATAAAGCCAATACCAATTTTCTCTTTTTGTTACTCTCCCCTCAATTTTCTCATGAAGTCAAAGCCATTCTTTTTTCTTTTTAATAATTTGTAATCATCAAGCTTCAAATAAAAGCCTAAACTTTGGTAATTTCTTTTACCCTTATAGGATGCAATCCCTCTTATGCTGCTCTCGTTGCCTTTTGGATTTCTTTTTTATGAAAGAAAGCCAAATTGTTCTTTTGATAATATCTTGAAAATGGATCTTTTTAGTCTATTACCTATAATTTCTATTATAATTTTATATCCTGAATGACTACTAGAATTGTACGATATCTTTCTCATGTGCATTCGTCGCTTAGATTTCATCCAGGTTTATAGAACTTGTCATTGAATAATATCAAAGACGTGTTTACATTCACTTCCATACTTATAGCTTTTCTATATAGTATAAAGTACTAGCACTTTCCTTATTGTTTATACTCCAAATAAAGTTAGTTATGTCATGTAAAAAGGATGTGGAAAAATTCCTCATTGATACCTTTTTCTTCAGGTCTTCGATGCCTCCAACAATTTCTTATGCAACTTCAAATATGGAATGAAAACCACAATGTTCTTTAGAATATTATATTTCTTCTCGAAACTCTTTTCTTACAATTTACTAGTTGTATTCTCCAATTGAAACTTGAAAATTGATGTTTCAAGATCAAATACCATTTTGATAGTTTATGTCTTCACAACCAATTCATTATCAATGGGTTTTAACACATTTTTTTAACAAAATCAATTTATTTTAATGAATATACCTTGATATTAATTAAATTTCTGGTTTGAATAATGATTTTTTAAATAACCCTATGGAAATCGATATGGATACCGAGTTGTTGTTCGTGTGAATTCATTCGTTTACCTTCACCTTCAACTACGCAATATTTATCCAGATACGAAGGTGTCTAAACAAGTTCAATGGATATTTATGACTACTTTTATTCCATTTCGTGGTTTCCTCAAATTAAAACTCAAAATCATCGACCCTTGCTTTCAAAAAAAACCCATAAAAGCCCATTCACATTTCAATATTCTTCCACACTATGCCTTATGGCGTTTCTTTTGCAACCTTAAGTGCAAATGCTAGTTATATTAATTTTAATTTATTTTATTTTTTACATAAATGTTGTTGACCATGTTGATCAAACAGGAATGAAATGCCTATATTTTCTATTTACATTCATTTATAATACAAACGATATTTGTGAATTGTTGAGAGCATGGAGATTCCAAGGACTTACTACGTTTGACTTTATTTATTAAATTGAATAAAAGAAATTATATAATACTAGGTAAATTAAAAGCTTCCCGGTAATATAGTGAATTTACAAGACACGATTATAATTTATATTATAATTATAATATAAATTATAATATTATAATTATAATTTATATTATAAGACCCAGGAATTGTGAAAACTTTTATGTGAGAATTGATTATATTTTTAACACATATAATATTGTAATATGTTTCATCAGAAATAATAAAATTTCTACTTAGCTCACACCAAATGAAATCTTATTTTTCAATAAGTGTACGAATTGAAAATTCTAATGCTTCTTATGCAAAATCAATATAGAGAATTTTTTATAAAAAATTATGTTCATAAATCTTAGTGAATTTTATGAGATCTTATTATGTAAATTATAAAGTAATTAGTGATATTCTTGCAAAATTATTAGTGTTTTTAAGCATCATAAATATTTATTGTAAATTTCAAACAAATTTTTAAAATTTAATTTTATTCTCTTAAAAATTAGTGCATTATTTAAAAAATTAAAATTAATAAATCAAAACTTAAAAGAAAACATCTTCATACTCACTGAGTCCATTGTAATCTTAATAACATTCGTTGCAAACCAAAAATAGTACATCATTTTATGAAGAAACATGGAAGTATTCTAGTTCCAAAACACAAATAGCATAAATATCTGGTTTGTACACTTATATTTTTTTAGCGTGATCTAAGTGTACTAAACTCGATTTTCATGTTAATTATGTTTTGAAACTACCATTGGATGTGTTATATTTCTGCATGTCTCTTATCTCTCCTTCAAAATTACAATATAGACTATTATGTTTTCAAAATCTTATCTCTCCTTCAAAATTACCAATATAGACTATTAGAAATATATTATTTATATCACTCTAAAGTATTTTATTATTAATTTTTATTAAAATAAAAAAGTTAATTTTAAAAATAAATTAAATATTTATTTTATTAAAAAAAAAAAAGTTAATTTAAAAAAATAGGTTTGTGAGTGATAGCCAAATTTGTATTTTGAAAAGTTCGCTTTTAGTTTTTCCAGAGGAACATATTTACAATTAATAAAATATATAATACAAATGGAAGCGCATTATAGTTAAAAAAAATGCTATGACATAACTCTCGAGTAAAGATAAGTAGCATTTAAATGTAACAATAATTATATTCAGTAATAATTATACTTATAGGTATCGGGTTTTCAAAATTTCAGTTTAATTATTAATAGTTATTACCTGGAGTATAGGGATTTAATTTTTATGGAATATTCTAGAATGTTTTTAGCAATATAAGTAAATTAATAATTGAGATTTATCTCCAATTTATGTATGCTCGTTTTCCATTTTAACTAAACAAATTAATTAAAAAAATCACATATAGACAAATGTCATAAGAAATGAGTCGTGGATTCTTGGCCATGTGATATGGTATTGGAACATCATCTTGTACCAATTTCTCTTTATAGATTAAGAATATTCATGGTATGGTGGGTAAATTACCATGTTTAGGAATATCATTCCACGCATTTTTAAATATACATAAGTTTAAGTTATATATTAATTCTTATTATAATTAATAATAATTATTTAAATAAATTTATAATTTAGTATTATTATTTTTTTATTTTTAGCTAATTTGAGATGTATCATGAAATAAGTTTTTTTTAATCATTATTATGTATTTATCTATATATACATTTACATGCCACTAAATTTATATGCTTTCTCTAGTCTATGTCAACTCAAGCATTTCTCATTTAAAATTTCATCACTTAGTAAGATATAATGATATAATTAGTTCATCTTAAAGAAAAATTCCATTGTAATGTGTACATGTAAGGGGTGTTCATTATCCTTTTTCATCCTTATATTTTCCAATTTCATAGGAATAAAATAAATCCTAATAAAAATATTCCTTTCCTACAACAATATTAATGCATATATAATTTGTCCCAAATTCACCCTAACTTAGTTTCACCTTGTTCTAACACAAACTATCATATTTTTTTAAACCTAAAATATGTGGTACTAGTTGTAGGGAACTTAGGAGGTTTTCCTCTATCACATCATTGATGCCCCTCTACACTTTAGATTAAAGGAAATTTTTATACTGAAGGTGATGTCCCTATTGGTTGCTAGGTTCAATTTGTGTGGTAATGGTAGGGAGTAATGTGAATATAGAAACTATGAAATTTAAAAATAAAATGGAAATGTGTTGGGTGCGGTGAGTGGAAGTGAGTCCAATTCCTTATCTATTTTCGATGATGAGTCGTTAGAGAAATTTAAGAGTAAATATTAAGGATTTCAAGTAGCAAAGTGACATGACATACTATTCCATAAAATAGTAAATTTTTTTTACTTAACATAGTGTAAATAGTAAAGTGATGTGAACCACATAAACATTAATTTTTGGGACTAAATAATACAACAATGTCGTAGAGAATATCTATAAAATACATAACTTAAAGAAATATTGAACACATCCCCTGGCCAAATATATCTACCAATATGCATAATCAAATGATGTGTAACATTTAAAATTTCTATCTTGAAGGTCAATGATGCAAAACGAAAATGGGAAAAAATGGTAGAAACATAAATTTTAATGAATTCATTCCAATGTGAATTTATAACTCTTTAAGGAGTTATTGTTTCCTTTGTCGTTTAAAACATACCAAATGCAATCTCCAAATATGCTCCTTAGTGCATATATTCATACATAAATAAATTGACATACATAGAATGAGAACTGACATGTACAAGATACCAAATCCTCGAAAGTTGGTAGTTGCCAAACTCACAAGTTCTTCCATTAATGAATACAATCTAATCGCACTTGAAAATGTAGAAATAAATCCATTATAACCTTTAAGCTCTCTCTACTTCATAAAATAAATAATGGAATTTCCCATTATATGAACTTGTTCTCATGGGATAGTTATAAAATGTTAATATCTAACTTCTCCTAGAAATTTCTAGCATAAAATATGTAAGAGTTTGTTGAGATATACAATATCCTATAGGGGGTTTGACGAGCTCTCGTATTGCACCAAGGATGTTGGAACACCTAACGCTTCTCAACTTAGATTATCAACCTATGGTTCATACAAAGTTAGAGGTGAGAGTGTTGTATGCACATCAGGTTAGGTTCTACTCATGTCACCCTTAGTCATTAGATCAGATCAAGGTATTTAGAGATCACTCCTTCAAATAACGACAAAGAGAATTTATTATGAAATATATGATGATTGCAAGGAGGTGAACATGCTTCTAACTATATAAATAAAAATTGCATTCGTTAAATGTAAATGCTAATTGAAATTGCGTGAAAGGGAGAGGCTAGTCTAGTTCCAAAAGTAAACTATGCTACTCTAGTTATACACTTAATCAAATCAATAACCTACTTGCATGAATCATTTATATATTTTAAACTTGATTAAAAATGAGGAATTCAATTTTCAACAAAACTATTGAAAAAAATGCTAAGTCTAATTCTACCTGTTGTCTTATGTTTGCGGTGAGGAAAGGATGGGGTTTGAGTGGTCTTAAATTCTTTCTTAATAATGAAATCAATATTTGGGGCCATTATTCAAATTCAAAGTGCATGGGTAAAAGTTTGGATTGGATATGGTTGAAGAAATCAATGCTATAGGACTGCTACAAGAAGCACCACAGGAGGCCCTATTTTGCTACAAGAGGCATTATTTTGCTACAAGAGGGGGTCTGAGAGCTTTTTAGCACAATAATGGTATCTTGGAATTGAAGGGAGTTGGATGAAGGTGAACCAAAGTGAATGAAGGGTGTCGGATCCCCTTAGCCTAGTGTAGTACCCCTCGAAGGCCTATGTTGCACCAAAGTTTATGCCCATGGTGTCCTTTGTTTTCCCAGGAAGAGTGATCTCGGTGGTAGAGTTTGGAAGAAATGTGAAGTTTCCAAGAGAAAGATGGAATGTTCTAGATGGATGTGGAAGAGTGTGCCCACCATTACAAGTCAAAAAGAATCCCTACAGACTAATAAAACACATGGATTAAATGATCAATATCACAACAAAATAAATTAACATGTAAAGGATGAGTTCAATATTATTAAAATCTACTCTACCGTCAACACAACTCAAATTACCAATAAATGCTACTAACTTCTAATTTGAAGAAACTTGTTAGGCACCTATACTACTAGTGTAACCCCTTATTGTTATTAGTACAACCCACTTATTATATTGATGTACCCATGTAGTGCCCATATTGTTACTATTGTACCCCATAGAAGCCCACTATTGTTATTATTGTGCCCTTACATTATTATTGTTATGACCCCTTAGACTCCTATATATAGAAATGAGGTCTTTTCATTTGTATCATCCAAGAGTTGTTCATTTACGTAATGTAAAGGAGGTTCCCCCTCGAAGAGGTTGAATTCTAAGGCGTTGATCTATCCTTTCTATCTTTTCTTGAGCTGGTTTCATAACAATTTTCTCACCGGAGGTGCTTGTTGATTATCCCAATGAGGCTTCCTTTCAATGTTCTCCATCCTATCCATCAATTTTTCCATTCCTTTGGCTAGGGAATCTATTTTAAGGTCAGAGGATGTGGCTTCATCTTTCAAGGGCCCTCTCCTTTCATTTCTAACCCTAACTCTTTTTGCTAGCAAATTAGCTTCAACACTAACTGCTACACTCTGCATGTCTTATAAAGTTGGAGGATTTCTCTCTCTAAGTTTGAATTCCATATTAGTATCAAACACATCAGGAAACTTTATCAAAGCTAAGCAGAGAGGGGATTTGAGATTAACTGGTATTGCATTGTATATATTGTTAAATCTAGTACAATAATCCTGGATTGTTTCATTTGGTCCTCTTGTGATGTTTTCATATTCTGAAAGGACCTAGATAGGGTTCTTTTTCTTTTACCATGTATTTAAAATTGCCGATAAAATACTTCTAAAGTGTCTATGCTATTAGAAAGTAAAATTCTAAAACATTTTCTTACATCACCAGCTAGAGACTAAGCAAGAAGTCTGATTTGGACATCACCAATATCAATTTCATGTAACTCAAAGAAATCTATCATTTTGATTGTATGTTGTTGTGCTGTGTAAGTTCCTATGCCATCAAATTGGACAATTTTGTTCTGGTAATCTTGTGGCATGGAACCACATGGAGCAGGTAACACAAGAGGAGAATCTCTATTTTCCATGGCTCTAAGTTGCGGTGGGGTTGGGGTATCAGGAGATAATAGAGTAGTTGATGAAGAATGGGGAGTAATGGATGATTGATGTGTAATGATAGGTTGGTGAGGAAGTGAACGTATAAATGGAGGCGAAGAATGAATTTCAGAAGTGTAAGGGGATAATGGTGAACTAAGGGTAGTTGAAACTGGTTCAGAAAGCTCAGGGATCTTAACAGTAGTAAGGGATGACTGGGGAAAATTTAGAATATACTCATCAATCGATCGATTTTCCTTTTGGACTTCAATATCTGCAATAAACTATAGATCTAGAACTATCTCACCAAATGCACTTTTAGACCTAGTTCTAAATAGGGAAAGGTTAAATGACTCATCAAAGGGTAGGTCTTCTAAAATCAACCACTCATTAGGGCATGAATTTGCTTGTATTGAAGGTGTTGGACTGACTGAACATTCTTGTCTTTTGGATATTATTGAAATCAAGTTAGGATTATTAAATACTGGGGTAGGGTTTGGATCAGGATTGGCCCTAGTATAGTGAGTTCTCATTGAAGCCAGGATTTTGAACTTTTCTAGTTACTTTATTTATATGAAATTTTTGTAAATAACTTCTAATAAATCCTTCAATAGGCTTGAAATAAAGATTTGAAATTTCACAAAGGTTTATTAAGACTGAGGATTTGAGGTTCCCGAGTATGGTCACCGCTATGTTATCACTTAGAAGTCTTCCTTAGAAGTTACCAAAAGAAGGAATAATCTGAGGTAACCATAAACCAATCTTTAGACTCATATTCTAGCCAACCTAAGTCCAGAGAGGGCTCTCTCTTTATAATTTAACTTTGTTTGGGTGGAATTTTGGGCTAGTTCTTAGTGTTCATAAGGTTTTGATTTTGGTTGGGTGGTGGAAATCTAGGAATAGATGGGTAGAGCTAGTTTCTTCAAGCCATTGGGCTACGGAGTCAATAAAAGGATAGCATAATTGGATCAGATCATTAAAGGGAGTGTTTACAGGGCAAGCTAGCAAAACAAAAGGTAAATCTTCAAGGGCTGATAGATGGAATGATTTCTAACTAGGGCAAAGGGCACTTAAGGATCCTTGGACCAGGATCAGAATGAGGAACAGAGAGTGACCAACAACAAAGGGCAATTAAGAATCCTTTGCTACATAGATCACCAAGAAAACTATTGAAGCTAAGGAGCAACTAAGAATTCCCTAGCTAAGATAGTTTAGCAGAAAACATTAAGAATTTAAATAGTCAAGACAGAGTGCATTGGAGCAAATTCTAAAATATCATTCCTAGTTTAACATTCAGATTTCATAGAAACACATATGATTATTAAGAAACGTAAGTAAAAACAATAATACACATGAGAGAATACTTATTTGATTTTCGCTTTACACAAGAATCTTGTAAAATAACTGAGCTTTATTACATGATCTAGTAATCCAATCCGGTTTTTGATACAATAAGACTTTGATTTGAGTAAAAAGTCTACATAAATGTCTTTGAATCCACCCTAAATACTTTGAAATGTGAATTATTTATACAAAAAATATTACAAAATATCTCACAACAGTTTGAGATTTAATTGAGGAAATAAAAATATCTTCAAGCACGAAGATATAGATAGATGGAAAACTGCATCATGCTATCCCTCTTATTGTGGTAGTGCTGGTTGTTGCAGTTGAATTTGAGCCCTTTAAGTTGGCCGATATTTGTACACTGGAGTCATATTTATCTTTCATCTTTCACTGATACTCTTTAACCTGCTACTTTTTGAACCTATTAATCTGCCTCTTACCTACCTTCAAATTTACTGTGGTAACTTATAGTAAATCTGTCATTTTTTCCCACCATTCATCCTCAGGTAATTTTACTTTGAGCATTATTCTATAGATCTCGTCCGCCTCTGTGTATTTGGAAAAATTAGGCTTGCTGACAAACAAATGTTTCACCTTATGCTCTAGAAAAAAAAAAGTTCTTCAGGGTATCATACAATACTTTCCCTATTGGCAAAGCTTTGACACCTGAAGTGCTTGCTTGTTCCTTGGCCAACTTCCTTAGTCTGTCAGTGTAGTCCAATTGGGTCATAAGTTTGTCATGGATGACCATAGGATTGGAAGGCGTTTATCCCTCAAAATTTGAAATATGGCCATGAATATGTCAATGCCCACCTGCATGTTATGGCATTTTCCCTCTAAATTGACCATAAGATTTATTTTTGAAAGAACCTTTTTGACTTCCAAGATGGCTTCAGCCCTATACTCTATACCAAGCTCATTAATCTCATCACTGTTCTTGCTGTTCAAGAAGTGGATGAGTCGAGTAGCATCCTCAGGCTGGTCTCCTAAATCATCCCTTACTTTCTCAATAGCTTCAGTGGCCACTTTCACTAGTTCTATTTGCTCAAAGATTACTTGAATTGATGGCAAAATATCATTGACAGAGTCAATGATATTGGCTTAGAGCATCTCTTTGGTCTGTCTTAGTGGCTTTTGCAAGATTAAATCCTTTTCTAGGACCTTGATCTTCTCACCCATCCTTAGGGCTTTTTGCATTTCTTCTCTCTGCTATATTTGGGCCAGCTTACAGTCAGTTTCTAAGCTTGCCGCTTTCTCCTTAAGCCTTTTAAGTTTTGTTGCTTAGATGGACATTTCCTCCATGGATGTTACCAACTCTATTGTTTTCTCTGTGGATCTACCTGCTATTTTAGACTCAGTTGTGACTGGTAGTGCTATGGTAGGAGGATCTGTTGGTGTCAAAGATGCTGCCAATGTTGAAGGAACTACAATTATTATTGTGGGAATGGTAGTTATAGAAATGGTGGCTAGTTCACTTTGTTTGGGCTGAATCAATGTGTCCAATTCTTTCTCTGTTTCTTTCAGTTGGTCATTTAGCTTTAGGACCAATTCAGTAAGCTCTACTTGTCCTTTTTGTCTCTCCAGGACTTCTGTTGTCTGTGGATAATGTAGGGGTGGAATTCTGATTTTCTTCCTTAAAGCAACTATGTCATCATTCTTCCTCTTTATCAGTCTTTCAGTGGTCTTTACATCTTTGGGATCATGTCCCAACCCAATGATTAAGTCCTCTAAGGTCTTGATTCTGGTGTCTTTTGCCTGTGAAGAAGTCTTCTCCAATTGGAACTGAGTTGATATGTTATTTAGGAAATTTTGCAATTGGTGAGCTGTGATGGCTTTCCCTGTCAAGGTGGAGTAAATCATCTCCCCTGTCTGCTTGTGTAGCTCAATTTGGTCAATAGGATGTAAGTCCTTTGCTAGTACTTTGAAATCTATCTTTTTGAAGTTAACTGTTGTTCTTTGTTGCTGATGAGTAGGCTTCATAAATGTCATCTGCATTTTTCCTTCTTTAACATCATAGGCTGACATAAGCCTTGTGTGGTTTGTAGGTTCCGTATTTAGGTACTGTGCATAATTCTAGGCTTTAGCCTCTCATACCTAGCTTTTATATCCTTGTACCTTTCTCTAATGTCTTGGTCCCTGTAAGTTGGCATCCTGAATGAGGACACTTCAACACTCTGTTGGCTTTCCAACATCTAAATATTTGATGTGGAAGGTTCTAGTGTGCCCCAAGAGGGAGTGGCAGACCTGCTTCTTTCTCCTTCTATGCTAGTGGCCCCAACTGTTTCTTCTGTGAATTCGTGTTTAGAGACAGGATTCAACCTTTGAATTTTGACTAGGCTAGTCTCTGCATATGTATGTGTGGTTGCCTTGCCTGAAGTAGTAGCCTCTTCCCTATTTATTTTGAGGCTTGTCTCCTCATTTAGAGGAGTTTCCAAGGTAGGGGGAGTACTCATGATAGGCTCTAGTATACCTATTTGATTTAATTCCTCTGATAGGCCTGACTGTTCTAACTCTTCTTGCACCTGGGATTATTCTTCTTTATGTGATTCACTTTGTGCTTGAGATGCTTCCTGTGTCTTTGATTCTTCTTAGATTTGTGATTCTCCTTGGAATTAATATTCTCCTAGAACCTGTAGGAAAGAACCTTCATCAAGCCTTTTCTCTAGATCAATTAGAGCATTTTCAACTGCAACTTCAATGCTATCTCTGTCGACTAAAGTATTCTCCACCCATTCCAATTGATTTTCATATTTCTCTATTTGATGGATTCGATGGTGAATGGAGGGAACCATTTTGTTTTTCTTCCTTCTATTGCAGATGAAGTCACAAGGATCGTATCTCCACATGAAGCTCTGTTTTAGTTTAAGTCTCTGAAGGATTTCCTCTACTTCTTTCCCATCTTCTTGACTATTACATACAAAGGGGCCTCGTTGATCTTTGGTTTTGAGCTAGGCCTTCTTTTTGGCTTTAACGAAATGCACCTCATTTGAGTTGATTATTTTCCTATAGTACTTCAGAGCAAATAACCTCATTGGGAGGTATATGGAAAGTTTTTATGGGGCCAACTCACAACCATAGATCCTAATTTAAGTGTGATTTTTCTACAAGTACCAATCTCACACTTTGTGTTGCTTTGACAGCTGTAGGATCCTCATGATATCTGAACTGATTCTTGGAGGAGGACTTCCTAGTAGCATGGTCACCATAGGATGTACAAAAAGATCTATGATGTCTATGTATGTATATGGTGAGTCAGACTTATGGATCAGAGGAGTCCAGAAAATCACTGACCTAGGGTGACCTTTAGTATCAAGCTTTTGGAGAGTAAAGTGAAACTTGTGAGTTTGGTAATATAGCAAAAGGTGGTACAAAACTGAGGAATAATTGAATACTCTCTCATTACTCATCCTAAGAAATTGGTCATGCATTTTATCAGCTATGAATTTGGCATAATTATACATGACAGCAGGAGGCTGTCTTGCAGGGAAAATGGACATGAAGGCTAAGATTATTTCATCTATGTACTCACTAGTGGTATAGCCTAAAACACAAGAAATCATTGCTACTATGTCCTGACCAAATGGGGAAAACATGGTAGACACATATGGTGGAGGATCTTTTGGGATATGCTTTTCCTCCCTTATGAAGGTTTGGAACATCTCAACAAGTTTGGTGGTTGTAAGCTTGGGGAATATGTCTAGTAGGTCTCCAATTGAAATAGGGGTTAAGTTCTACCTTAGTTGTATTTGCAACATTTCATTAATTGACTCGGCATTGATGGTGAAAAGTATGGTCTGGTCAGGAGACATCACTACTCTTTGAATGTGAATGTAGTTTGCATGACAATAATGGACAATGTCTAGAAAGATGTGTACCTCAGGAAATTGGTATTTTGGCAAATTTGACTCCCGAGGACCAATTTTGTCAACATGGTTTAGGTATTGGTCTCCATATCGACAGTATAATTTGATAGGGGATTCAAGGACAGAGGTGTCCTTGATTTGGAAATCTTCATCAGCAAGGGGAATGTGGTCCAAGTCTAGGTGAGGAGTGGTAATTGGCCTAAAATCCATGGCAATTGGGGAAGCCATTCTTAGTTCTTGTGAATTTAAGAATGGGGAAGGAAAATTTCAGTGTTTAAGGTAATGGTGGTTCAATTCCAAGTGGGTTTTCACTTTACTCAAGTTTCCCTTTAATTTCAATTAAGAAAACTTAGTGACTGGTCTGGAAATTGATAGGGCTTTCAGTGGATTTTGGCTTAAATACTTGGAATTTGGAGTAAACTAGGAATGCAACAGGTAACTAGCAATTTTGAATGGTTGAAAAGGCTTCAATCGGGCTAGAAGGCAATATGGGAGCTTTTGACATCTTCAGAGTGCAATTATACATGGATTGATGGCTTTCAACATTCACAGGTGCGTGCATGGAAGTTTACAGTTGAAGAAAACAATAAAATCAATGATTTGGGGCTTTTTTGGATTTATGCGCGAAAAGTCAATTTGGCGGGTACAGGTGAACAGTGACAGTTTGTCGCGTAGCGAGATCAACAGTGACTATTTTGGTGGGTAGTGGGCTGGCGTTAAGTAGTTTACTTCACACAACCTTTGGATGCTTGACAGTAGTGGGGGGAGGTCGCCCGATTCCATTCATCAAGCGCCATGTAACCTCGGTGGCCCAGTGGATAAAAACCCATTTCGGGTGGGTAATGTTCAGAGTTTGGGCCCTTCCAAAATCAACATTGGCCATCGGATGGGGAGGGGAGATATCATGTGGTGGTCAGGCGCGAGAGTTGCACGGAAGGTAATGGGGGGAATTGGCGGGCATTTAAACGTGATGGTTTTGATTTAATTCGAGATTAAGGCAAAGGTTAATGTATCGGGCGAGATTTTATTGGTGGATGGTTTGACTTTGATTAATCGCAGATCGATTAATTATGTCATTTTTCAGGGTTCAAATAATATAAAGTTTATATTTCAAACTTCAGGGTAGGGATATTAATCTTAAAGGGGTTTAATAAATATACGTGGGAAACAATTTATTTTTCAGGTATTAATACATAAATAATATTAAAAGTTAATATGAATATTGCGGGAGATAGATTGTGATAAGCATAATGTGCTTTTGTAATTAATTTTCTTTTTACATAGAAACATTATAACTTAGGCTAAGTGTATTTTTGTGGGTTCTTCATAAAAAGGGGGTATTCATGGGGGGTGATTGCTTTTCCTTAGGAGAAATAGAGTTTTAACCTTAGGAAAAGGGATTTGTTAGGGAAAATGAATGAACTGAAGGTGGGGTAAATGTTTATGAGGGGATTTTAGTACTTAAGATCTATAAGTCATTGGGCTGAGGGTCCAGTCCCTTAAGAAGTCCGAGAAATGCTCTAAGCCCCTTTGGCTTATGATTTCGGGTAGTTCAAACTTATTGTGGGAAATTAGCTAAGTAAAAACTGAAGTGAATGAGGGAAGTCAATAAATTGACTTTGATATCCCTGCATGCTTAATTTCCCACTCACATTTGGAACATTATGATGAAAAAGATGATACACATGCTTTTGTCTAATCAGTCATCAAAATTCAGAAACCTTTCTACTACTTACGCATCTACTCATCCTACCATTTTTACTTCTCTTTATTAGGGTGCATTTGAGCTAGCAAACCCTTATCAAACATTTTTTCTTTTTCTTTACAATAATAAACTAACTAAATCTAACCTTATTACATCCAAGGGCTCAGATTAAACAATTGAACTCCTATTATTTATTCTTCCTAATCTACTTATCTGCCAAGATTAAACAATTTGGTCAGATTTTATTCTCTATCTATCAACATGAAATTGAAACATGAAATAGGCAAGTTTAAACATTTTGACTATCACGGATTGTGGCAAAGATTACAAGCTGCACACAATCATTTATTTTGCACAAAAAAGTAAATAGTAGTGGCATTTTGACTTGCCCACTTTCATGGTTTTTTTTTTTCTCGTAGAAAAAAGTCGTAATTTTATTCATACGAAGAAAATTACATTTTGTAGATGCTTAAAGCATATGCATATGATTTGTTCCTGAAACCAGGAAAAAAAATAATACAAAAACAAGAAAAGAGAAAAGGAATGATCCAGCTAGCATATGCTTTCTTGCCCTTCTTCTTCTCCACTCTCCGACAACCTCTAGTGTTGGGAGTGGGAGAACTAATGGCAAGTTGGTTTTCTGTTGTATTCATTGGTTGTTCTTTATCATATTCTGATCCTTCGGAACCATGTTCTCATTTGGTGCCACTTAATCCCAGTTGAGATTCTCGTTGCTGTTTCATATTGTATTGCCCCAAGTTAGTCTCCTGGGTATTTTTTTCCTCTATGTTTTCATGTTCCATTTATGTGCTTGTCGGTTTTTCCTTCAGACTCTCTTCTTCTAGTGGTTCAATATACTGCCAACCTTTGTGCTTTTTCTGTTGTTTATTGATCCCTTTGGGTTCCTTCCTAGCCAATGGACAGGCGTATTGGAGGTGCCCTATTTGCAAGCACCGCGACATCTGAAAGTTGTGTTTTCATAGTCGAACGGTTGTGTCCACAGTGAATTATTGAAATTTAGTGTGATGTGATCTGGTAGCCCCTGACTCAGGTCCACTTCTACGCATATTCTGGCAAATGTGAAAATTCCCTGAATAGCTCTGTCTTCATCCGATTTTAGGAACTTCCCCAGGGAGTTCCCAATGGCTATTAAGACTTTGCGATGCCAAAAGTGAAGTGGGAGGTTATGTAGCCTAACCCACAGTGGCATTGTTGAAACTACCATGGTATTGGCATCGAAGTCCGAGAACCAGGGGGTGATGAAGAGGCTGGCATTGCCCTAAAACCAAGGCCTTTGATTGATGATGTTTTCATGTTCTTGTTCTGTGTTGAATCTAACTATGAAAAAACCCTTTGGGCATAGGTAAATTTCATAGTTTGATGACCAGTTGGAGAAGATCCATTGATGCAGTGCATTTGATTTTGGCCAGAAACCATTAAATCTACAAATGGCAGCATTATGGGATAAATCTGTGTATAGATTACTTACCTCCGATAGGGATACTATAAGAATTGGAGATTCCTGCATCTCTTCTATGATGTAAGGGCCTAGAAGCTTTGATATTGGTGCTGGTTTGTTCTACATTTGTTCCTTCCCTTTGTCTGCATCACGAAAGGAGCCTATAGTTTTAGAGTTGGCTCCCTTACAACCTCCTCATAGTCTCATATTTAGTATGATAGTTGAATCTTTGATGATGCCATAGTTCTATAGTGTGTGATTCTCCTGTAGACTGTATCCTTTATATATCATATTTTTGTATTTTGTTGGGGTTCCCAGTTTTTTTTGTATCTCCTCTTTTAATTCTTGAATGCTCATCCCCTTGTTGATCTGGAGGTAGTAATGTCTTCCTTCTATCGATCTGATAAAGATTTGCCTCATATTTTCCTCCATACTTTGGGGATCAACCTTGTCTAGGTCTTGATCTATTGGATTTGTCTTCTTTGTCTGTCCAAAAGTGCCACAAAGCTTGGGATTCTGTCCATGCCTTGTTATCCCATGTTTAGTGTTGTTGAGGTCATTGGCCAGAGGCCCAATAACCTCTTTTATCAACAGGGTATGGATCTCTCATTGCCTGGTAGATTTGGCAAGGAAAACCCCAGCCCTGAGTCTTGTTCTCCCCTTGATGGCCTTCAAATAATGATGGACTTCTTGGGTTCTGTAGTTAGTGGCCACGAAAGTGGATTCCATGTTACCCATATAACCCTTGACAACATTCATGATGGAGACAGTGATTACAGATCTCTGCTTGCCAGGAAACCCAAGAAATTTTTTTCCAAGCTCCATCTTCAATTGTGAGGCTGCATGGGATTCACTTGGGTACCTCGACATTAGGTGATAGCAGGGAACGAGTACCATAAGGAGATACTGTTCCCTTGTAATGACCAGGCTTGGTAGAGCTAAAGTCCTATTTCTTATTCCTGCATACTCCCACCAATCTTGTCTTCCTCCCTGAGGATTTTGCCTCCTGAACATTGATTCTCATCTTCCATTTGATGGGACAAACCCTCACCCGTTCAAAATGTTGGAAATAATACTGAGAGGGGGGGTGAATCAGTATTATCAAATCAATATAACTTTTTCATTTCCGTATTAATATTCATATATGCTACTTCAGTTAAGTAAAACCGCGTGTATACGCAGCTGTGTGTAATGCAACAAGCGTATATCCAGTAAACTTATGATTTAGTTAGTTGATCCTTAATGAGTGCATCAGAACATTATTAACCATATGAACAGTAAATAGGAGCAGTAAAATAGAACAAATCATTACACACAAGTAGCACACATGAACACCATGATGTAAGGTGGAAACCCAATGTGGGTGAAAACCACTTGCTACAATTCGTCTCTATCTTCCTTTAATTAGAAACTTCTTTTTACAATGATTCTGTACTGGTGCAATCATATACCAGTATGTAAGCTGCTACCTGCAGAAGGCTACAACCTTCTCTTGTTTTCTATACTCTGTTGGAAGGGAGCTACAACCCCCTTAGCTCTTGTACTAGCTGATGTACTAGTACGTAGGTGCTGGTTTACATAAGGTTACAACCTTCTCTTTTTCTTCTAGGGACGACGTTTCATAAATTTTCAGACTGGATCCATAAATACAAAACAATCACCACTGCAATACAATCATCAACTATACCTACATCATCAATCTCTGAATCACCCAATACTGAATCACTGAAACGCTGTCATCAAAACACTGTTACCAGAACATCGACCAGAGCCCAGAACTCTACAACAACCACTAGAACCAACAACAACATGAAACATCAAATCTCATAATGTATACGCTACTTGACTGTGTCAAACCGGCGTGTATACGCCCTTTCACCAGAGAGAACCCATGTACAGATCTAAAGATAATTACTTTTACATTCGCTGCAATTTCCAACTTCAGATGTACCCAGACAATAAGATATAAAGGATAAAACGTGCGTCAGTACTCAAATCTACTCATGATCATACCATATAATGATAATACCTTTTAGTCTTCAAGATCCCAGTCCATCAACCTTTATCAACCGCATTAGAGCCTCCTTGATTCAGATCACAAACCCATAACTAGTATACTAGATCTCACATCCTTCATCAAATATTCATCACACCTCTACTCTCCTTGGGCTAATGATCTTCTCCTTATATAGGTTTAGGCTTCTCTGAATACCATGGTCCAAAACCATGTAGAACCAATACGTTGGACCCAATACCTGGGGTCAACACTTCGGACCAAATATCACGGACCAATACCACGGACCAACTACCATAGACCAAAACTTAGTTTTTTGACATGTATGCACCTTTCCTTCTGTAAACCCGTGTGTGTACATATACACGTCTTCTATTCTACTAACCCGCGTGTATATGCACTTTCAGCTAGATTAACCTACATATACTTCTCTCTTGACCTGCTGCACTATGATCTATCATCTGAGTGAGTTTCCATCAAGGACAACACCTGTATCATACCTATGAGTGAGTTGCCATCAAGGACAACACCTGTATCATAATTCCAACACAAAATAATATGGGGACACAACAATCCATGTGGCCCATAACCATTCATGCACATCCCGCAGATCTGGTCTATGCTGGGGTCTGTCACTCATTCCATGTCCCGGTATGGTAGATCCATGCACCACATAGTAAGAATCACCTTGATTCAGGGGGAGAGAACACACCCTTACCCTGGGTGAGAAAATATCCTCAGCAGAGAAATCATTTTCTGGTTCGGGACCAAGCCAAAACACTGACATAAGGACAAAACCAACTCACCCTTCAATCGATTTCCCATGAGGGCTTTGTGTTGATCCCTTGTGGCTTCCATATTTGGTTTGTAGAGCGGTGGCGATGCAGAACACTATTCCAGAAACCCTAGCCATGGCTCCCTTCTAGTCTGGTTTCAAATCAAAAATATCATGATGATATATCAAAAGTTTCTCATATAAACTTTGGCACATAGGTTGGTTGGTGTATTCTTTCATGGTATTTTGATGGTCTTTTTATTTCTTGGGCTTCATATTTATCATCCTTTTTTTACCTTATTATTCTTTTTGTCCTTTGAATTTTCTTTTAGGACATACTGTCTTTACATTTTTTAATTTTTTGAATACGGAAAACATTTGCAGTAAGAAAAGGTATGTACATATTACAGGGTTAATCTCAACCATTTAAAAATTATGACTCCTATTAGTATAGGAAACTAATAGTGGCTCCACTTGGGGATGGTATTTCATGGTGAAATGTCAAGAACTTGTAGATCAATGGCCTTCTAGATCACTGTGATGTCACTCTACAACTTTTCCTTTTCACTTTTCTGCATTATTTCTATTTATGACGGTAAAAAATTTGAAGGGCCTTCTCTTCGGGCTTCAACTATAAGGAATCACTATCCAATCCACTCTAAACTTTGAAAAATAGAATATTTACAAATTATTAGTGAAATCATTAACTAGGCTAAATGTAGTGTTTAATCATTCGACCATTAATTGGTCCTCCTTCTGCTTCTGTGCCATCCATTTCTTTGAGGAAGAAAGCATTATTACCCCTGAATGCATAGATGATATATGGGTCTATTCATAGGAAATCAAATTTCCCATGTTTACCTTTATCCTCTCTTATTGAATCCCATTTCAAAACTTTGTCCTCTAGGTAAAAATCTTCTTCCTTAGTCCTTTCATCAAAATCCTTCTTGATTCTTTCCTGCACAACTTGAGATCTCATGTACACTTCTTCCCTGGTCTACTGTAAGTGAATTGTCTGGTTGATTCTCCTTGTCATTTGGTTCAACTTGCAACTCTTGGAGCAACTTCATCGCTGGTGTTCCCAAGGAAGATGGGAAAAAAACTTCCATTCCATAAACTAATTGATAAGGACTAGTACCAATAGAATTCTTTGTGGTTAGCCCTGCTGCCCATAAGGCATTCACTAGCTTCTTATTCCATGTTTTCTTGTTGTCTTCTAACAACTTTTTGATGATATTTACCAGGCTTTTGTTTGAGGACTTTGCTAGTCCCTTTCCTTGAGGGTAATAATCTGTGGAATGACCCAAAGTTATATGGTACTTATTACAGAAATCAATCATTATCCTAGTTTTGAAGGCTGCTGCATTATCAATGATGATCTTGGTTGGGCACCTAAATCTATATAGGATGTTGGATTCAAGGAAGGTTATTATAACAATGTCAGTGGCTTGCCTTGATGTCATGGCTTCTATCCATTTGGTAAAATAATCTGTAGCAGTGAGGATCCATTTGTGTTGGGCATAGAAAGGTGGGTGGATTTCACTAATGAAGTCAAGACCCCATTGTTGAAAAGATGCTTCAGCAGATATTGGATTCATGGGGAGGGGTAAAAGCTTTTTCTTTCCTTCAAAAATTTGGCATTTATGACATGAGGTTACAAATTTCTTTACATCTGAAAACAAGGTGGGCCAATAGAAACCAACTCTAAGAATCTTGTTAGCAGTGGTTTTCTAGTAAAGATGTCCCCCACAGTCACCTGCATGAAACTCTTGTAACACCTTGTTAGATTCTTCTTTCAATAAACAGTTAAGAAGGATACCTTCATGATTCCTCCAAAACAAGGCATTGTCAAGTATGCAAAATTTTAAAGATTTCATTTTTAAAAACCTGCTTTTGGTCTTGGATAATTTAGGAGGATCTTGTAAGTTTTGTAAAACATATATGATGTCAGCATACCACAGTGATTAAATAAAGGTCTAGCTGATTGGTGGAGTTGCCATCTCCTCTCCATTATCCATTTCTGTAATAAAATTTATGTCTAAGGCCTGACAGTTCAATTCATCCATGAGCTTGGCTAAACCATGGCCTTTGATTAGCTTTGTTGGCTTGATTTCTAGGTTATATTCTAATATAGTAGTAATCCATTTTCCTCTCTTTCCATCTGGAGCATCCTGAGTGAGGATATCCTTGATTACTACATTGGGGACATAGGCTATTACATGAGAATATAAAATGTAAACTCTAAAATATTTGATTGCTTTGACCAGAGAAAAGGCTTGTTTTTCCATTATATTGTATTTTAAAGGGGCATCTCTCAGGGTTTTGCTGAAAAATGCAATAGGTTGTTCATAACCTTCATTATTTTTCTACAGTATGACTGCAACAATTATGTGTTTTGAGGCAAAAGAAAATATAATGGAATCCCTATCAAACTTTGGACTGATCAAAACTGGTGTTTTTGTTAAGGCTAGCTTAATATCTTCAAAAGACTTCTTAGCCTCAATTGTCCATTTTATGGTTGATTCTTTCTTCAACATGTTGTTCAATGATCTGTTTAATTCTACTACGTCAGAAATAAATCTCCTAAGAAAGTCTATTTTTCCTAAAATGGCTTGTACTTCCCTAATGCTCCTAGGATGTTGTATCAGTAAGACGGCTTCAATTCTCGCAAGATCTATTTGGATACCATCTTTAGACATTATGTGGCCTAACAATTTACCGTCTTCTAACCCAAATAAATATTTTTAGGGTTCAAAGAAATTACATAATTCCTACATTTGATGAAAACCTGCCTTAGATGATCTAGGTGTTGTTTATCAGATATAGAGAATATAGTGATATCATCCAAGTATATTACTAGGAAGTCATGAATTTCCTTAGCAAAACCTATGTCCATAGCTCTTTGAAAGGTGGCCCCTGCATTCTTTAATCCAAAAGGCATCTTCACATACATGAATGTGTCCCAAGGAGTAGTGAATGCTGTTTTAGCTAGGTCATTTGGGTGAACTAAAATATGATTGTAACAAGAAAACCCATCCAATAATAAGATTCTGGTTGACCCTACTACCCTTTGTAATGTACTATCCATTTTAGGGAGAGGGTAATTGTACTTTAGTGAAACTTTTTTGAGATTCCTGAGATCAACACAAAGTCTGACCTCACCAGTCTTTTTCCTTGTTGGCACCAAATTTGAAACCTGATCATAAAATCTAATTGGTGCTATTATCTTGTATTCATACATTCTTTTGATTTCCTTTTCAATAGAAAGAAATATAATAGGATTAATCCTCCTAAGCTTCTGTCTAAAAGGTTTATGTTTTTCTTTTATGGGAATGGTGTGTTGTATTATGTTGGTGTCATAGGACTTGAGGTCCTCATAACTCCAAGAAAATACATTTTGGAATTCCTTTAACAGTTCAATGTATTTTGCTTTTTCTGTAGGAGGTAAGGACTTTGAAAGTTTTATCAATTTTGGATTTTCCTCAGTACCTATATTGCACTCCTCTATATCAGATTTTAAGGGTTTGTTGTGCTGTACAACAATCCCCCCATTTCTAAATTTTTATCAAAAAACTTTAAATAGAAATGGGTCCCTTTTTAAGACTTAGTTAAATTCAATGATTCAATAATAATTGCATGCCTGGATTTAATTATATAACACATGGAAATCCTTTTTAAAAGGTCCGACCTAACTAATATCTGAAACTTTTTGTTAAAATGTAATATAATATGATATATCCTTCTTTGAGAAGCCCTCATAAGCAAATCTCCGATGCAATAGTGCGATTGGAGATTGCATATCGCAAAATTAAACAAGGATGCATCATCAAATGGTCTATACTAAACCTCCATCCTGATAACGTAATTGCAACCAACGATCACACATATCACATGACACATATTGAAAGACCTTTCAAATTCCCTGATTGCAATATCATGAAGTAAGGCACGCATTTCAAGAAAAGACCATCAAAAGATATTATTAGCAGGTGTAAATGTTAAAAGGAATAATAAAACAAAAATAAATAAATCAAACGGTCCGCTAATTATCCCTCCGCCTTATTATATTCCTTACCTCTATCGCAATCAGGGCTATCAGCCCAAAACGTTAAGCCTGACCGATGAACCTCCTGATTGCGATTTTCTATTTATCATTGATCGTTGATTGAGAAGATCAAAAGATATGTTTTAAAGGACCATTTATTAACTATGATTGGTGGTTATGGAGGTCATTAATTTTGTAGTTAAGGGTGAACCCTTCGAAGATTTCACTTGTGGTAATACTTAATTACATTTGGTTTATCATGCGTGAATTACCATAACTCTTTTCATTTCATATTAGCTTTGAGCAGGTATATTTATATGTTACGTTTTTCATTGTCTGTAAAGAGCTACTCTGAGCTGATTAATCCAGAGAAAATGGGAAAGAAGGTGAAGAAACCCAAGGCCCCTGTCGTAGCCAAAGATGAACCAAATAAGAAAGGATTGATATCTGATACTACCTACGTCAGTTTAGGAAAAGCATCTTGGGAGAGTATCTACAATTTTCTAGAAGTAGAAGAGCCTAAAGAACTTGAAGAAGAAGAAACAACAAATTTGATGATCAAATCAGAGAATACCCTTAAGGAATTGGCATGCTCGTATCTACATAGAATAGTAGCGCGTGCCAAGGTTCTGCCCTATAATGATGTGGTCAGGTGGATTGTTGAAAGCATTGTGACCAAAGACAGGACATTCTCTACAACTAATGGAAAAGTGTTTGGGTCATTTAGAGCAGAGGATCTTAGAAAAATGTACCATTTACCTCAGCTGGAGAAGTAGTATAACAAAGCATTTTTGGAAGCTTTTGCCAAGGAGAACGACATTGAATCTGACACTATCAAACAATGGAGAAATGTTTTTACCAAAAACAAGCACGAGACATCTGGAATGTAATCTGTAGATTCATTGGCTTGTCCTTATTGTTACGCTGGTGCAATGATGTGCAAACTCTTCGGAGTCCATGATTCTGCTAAATTCTCTATAGATATGGTCCCATTAATGGAGGCTGAAATTAATGGCTATATCATGGACTGGGCAAGCATTTTGTCTGATAAAAAGGCCACCGAGATACTTGAATATAGAAAAATAGGTTTGTGCCTACTCGGGTGATACCTCCCTTTTACATGAGTTCCCATATCATGGACACTATCTATTTTAATTCCGAATACTCCATTCTTGAATGGAAATGGACTCCACGAGATCCCAATCCCATTCACATATATCATAAGGAGCTATGGAAAGTCCATTATAAGAACCATCTGTATATAATTTGTCATGGTTTTATTCTTCCCATATATTATGCCATATTCAATAAGCCTACTCCTAGGTTATCCGAGGAAGCATCAGTTGACCTAACTGCAATTGGCAGTTGGTTTAGAGAAGAAAGATTCACTTATATAAGACTTTTTAGCAGCCTTGCCAACCCTCATGTTCCTCCTCTGTATATCCCTGATAAACTACTGGCTAGGGAACTAGCACATCAAATAACAGTTGAAGGGATGTCAAGGACCCTTAGGGATTCTAAAAATCACATGTGGCCGACATTTCCCCTTTGATGTGGTGCTTTTACCCTGATGCAGAGGAGGCCAAGAAAATAAAGTTGTTAAAACTTGAAACTATCCCAAAAAGACAATATGATCCTAGAAAGGTTGCCTACAATGTTACCTCTCAAGCTAAAATTTCCAGATTTGATCTTGAGGATGATATCTACAATGACTTGTTTGTTTCAGCAGAAATATTTTATCAGGTCAAACTTATGGCCAAAATCAAATTGGGAGCATAAGGACTAGAGGAATTCTATAGGCTCAGGGTGCAGAGATTGGAAACCCTACCTCTAGACTTGTTAAATACAACCTCTATGGTACAACCTCAAGGCTACATTGAGGAGAAAATTACTGAGAATGCTCCCGAAATTGAAAAGATTTCTGAGAAGGAGAAAACAACAGAAAAGGAGCAGAAGAAGGTAACAGCTAGTGAACCCCTTGATACAAATATTAATATTGATCCCAAGTTAATCAAGGAATGGGAAAAATTTGATTCAATCATCAGTAATCCCGAGAAAACCCAAGGTTTCACCACACCAAAAGTGTCTACAGCGCAGAAATCAACAATCAACACAGTTCCAATTGTTGGAACAACCGACCCACCCAAGTTCCAGAACGACATATAAATTATCCTTGGAAATCCCAGTGTAATGTAAATTGAAGAAATACCACCACTGAATGCCTTCTATAGTCCTAAGCATAGGGTTTTCGTTAAAAGACAGAGGGAGAAGAGCAAAATTGATCACAGTCCTCTTTTGACTCCTCAGATTGAAATGGTGAACGTGGTATGGAGAGAAGAGGTAAATCCCTCCGAAGATTTAACAAAATTGTCTCAGTATGTCGGAGCATATACAAAAACGACAATAGATAAGGCTTCAGAGGTTAGTCATCTTTTGAAGGAAAAAGACTAGGCAATCATTAAACTAGAGGCACAATCGACGGAATGACAACAAAATAAAGAGCAGCTTGAACAACAGTTGATGGAACAGAGGCAGATTAATGAACAATTAAATGAGCAGTTAAAACATGAAAAGCAGAGTATTGATGAATAGGCCATCCATAAATAGCAAGAGTTGTCTCAAGCATTGAGCGAACTACAACTATTAAGCAAGCTGGAGAAGAAATCAAAAGAAGAGCAAATTGCACAAATGAAAGATCAGATAGAGCAATTTAAAGGATATCCCTAGATAAATGAATTTAGAACTGAAGCCCTGGAAATGACCAAGGCTTTGTCCTGGCAATTGGATATTCTATGTCATAATATATTGTTGGCCATCCCCTTATGTGATTTCTCAACATCTATGATTGAAAAATCAGTGGATGAAAGGCTTGAATTAGATAAGGTAGATGAAATATTAACTAATTTTCTATCATGGCAAGATTCGAAAGAGGGAAAAGCTGCCAATATTCCAAGAATATAGGAGTCACATAAGGAAATCTTGTTTTCTGAATGGGAGTCTCAATTAACGAAAGCTGAGAGAGCTACATCTAGATGCAGAGGAACAACAATAATCTGATTGAATTGATCAACAACAGTCTACATTTATCTAATCTAATTACATATTGCTCTCCAGGCAAACTCCCAAAGGTAAAATTGTTGGAACAACATTAGAAACAAGAGTTGATGCAAAGAGAAAAATTTATCGGAGGCATTCATAGCCTAACATGGGAAATGTTCTGGTTTTTCCTTGTTAAACTACACAGTCAGCAAATGGCAATGAAGTGTCTCACAGATGTGATCAACTGCATGATCCCCAAACTTGCCGACGCCGCATATACAGCTCAGATACACTGCTGGATGAGTTAGTCACCAGAGATCCAACCAATTCTTGCCATTTTTCAACTGTGATCACAATAAGATAAGCCGATACAGTGAATCCATTCGATCACAGCACCGCTGCTATTTTCAGTATAAATCTCAGATTTATGTGTTTTTGTTATACTAGCGCATAACGACTTTCTTTCATAGTTTTTTGTTATTTGTGGTATTTAAAGAACCTTCCATGTTTTCAGAAAGAGTCCACAATTTTGTATTAAGACTTAAATCGGAGGCTGCACTACTATACTTCTAATATATATATTTTATAAAAGACTAGACCAGAATTCTGAATTTTGACAAAGAAGGCTTTTATGAGATTTGTACTTTTGCATCCTATGAAAGTATTCCCAAATTAGAAGGCAAAATTTGAATGTGATTTACATCAGAGGAGATCCAAATGCATATGGTACTATTATTTATGTTTTTGTTTTATTTCTCCATGTGAATTAGCACTTATCAACTTTGCTATTATTGATATGCATATGTTTCTAAAACAATTCTTTAACTTGTCACTTTTGAATGTTTCAGAATTGTCATCTTTTAAATATATATGTTAGTGATATATTATGATCAATGTGATAATGTTTTAATTATTACTTTATTTAATTAATTAAACAAAGTAATCATCATATGAATTCACATTTCTATGTTATGAATAAGTCATCTTTATGTTTATTTGTTAATAGAAACAATCAAGAATCACATTTTTAGAAGAATTCCTGGAATAGATTAGTTATCTTTGTATATTTTTGCACTTTAGAATAGAGAATTTATCGCCCATGTTATACATTACAAACCAATCACCCATCAACTCATATGTCACTGGGAAACTGGTCCAATTACATCTAGTCAGAGCCACCACACCAAACGGAAAAGGAGCTGCACTAAGGTCCAGACCGGGTGGTTTTCCCTGATGTTGATGCAGCGATTTTAGAGGCATCAACATTTTTGGCGCTAGAAGGAGGGCATGAATTGTGAATGACGAGTAAATCCAAATCCATAGGCCATTTTGAGAGTAAATCTTCCTCAACATCTCCCACAACTTCTCCCTCGCATTCTCAATCTCCAATTTCTAAGAGAGAAGTGGAGAAAACAATAACCACTAGTGAAAACTAGAATATCTCAGATAAATCCACTCTTGAACCTCCCGAATTTCAGTCTTTAATTCATAAACTTCAAGGATTTTCAATATCTGATCCGGATTTAAACAGAAACGCAATAGATTACAGAGATAACCATAAATACAGAGATGCGATAACCATAAATAAAGAGATGCAGCGGAAATAACACTTTATTTCATTAATGGAAAATACCGAAATATGCTTATAACCAGAATTGGAAATAAACCAGCTAGGATGATGGTAGCTTATCTCTGAGAAGAGATGTGCGGCTACATGTCTCTGAACTATTTCGAACTTGTGTTACAATGAGGCTCGAAGGCCTATTTATTATTGAGAAACAATGGAAAACCCTTCACATTC
>APFE031016704.1:0-21664 GCA_000404065.3 Pinus taeda | reverse complement strand
TTTTCGCTCTCAACTCCTCTCACTTCCTCACTTAGAATACAGATATACATAGATGCAATGCAATTCCCTCATATATAGTGAGGGGTTGCCTTGTAGGGCAAAAAGCCCTAAACTAAACATAACTTCTACGGTCAGATCACCCCCCCCGCACCCCCTATGTGGAGGGGTGTGTAGTCTTCCTAGGGTATACATCCGGCTGAGACCTTTGAATATAGAAGATAATCAGGCTCCACACCAAACACTTGTGCCAAGTTGGGTAGAGTTTCTTGAATCCATTTTTCGAGCATTCGAAACAAAATGGTGCTCCATAAACTCCTCTTATTAGGGGGCATCATCCCCACCTTTGCATACCATATCAGTCCCCTCCATCACATATGTTTGAAGGTAGTATCCCATGCTTAGGGGCATGATGATTTTCCCCTGGCCATCTTCTCAATTGATTAACATAAGTCTCTGCCTAGATCCCACTGAATCTAGGTATGATTGATTATCCTCCCATTCCTTAGATAGCGTGTCCTACCAGCCTTTCCAGCGAGCCATATTCACATCACATATCATAGACGTTTGATACCATACCTTCAAATATTCTACTCTATGTCATAGCACCTTTACCACATAATTCCCATGTTTGACTTAGTGGGAGAGGATGATTCTAGACCTCCTATAGTGTTTCATTCTCATTTTCCTCTTCCATTAATTCTTCAACAGGAACCATCATTCCAAAAATCATTAAGGCCATCTTTGGACAAGTAAGTCCACTTGCCTGAAAGTCACAAATCCTAATTCTAATGGATAGTTTATCTGCTATGATCTCCATGATCTTTAGGGCCTTCTCCTCCTCCCCAAATTCACCACAACTCACTTAGCAAATGAATTAAATTGGAGCGAAAAAGCCCTTTTCTAGGAAAATCCAGAGATTTTTTGTTGCACATTACGATGAGACCATAGCTCCGTCTTACGAACTTTCAACACCATTGGAAATCTCTCACCGAGTACTCTAATGGGTCTCTCTTCATTTTGATGATTTGATACTTCACCAGGAAACCATTTTTCCAAGAAGGGCCTCTTCGTTGCCTCTCAAAATCGAAGTTCTTCATATTCAATGTTTGTACCTTGAGCACCATCTCCTCTTAATGCATGTTGTCTCATGTGTCAATATGTCATGAGTAACCATCATTTGCTCATGTTTTCATGATCCCCACTGGGCCTATGTTGTGTCGCAGCGTCATCGAGTCACCCTTTTTCATAGCATCTACGATGTGTCACCTTTACGTCCATGGATTCGGAGATATGATATGACGAAGTTAGGGTTTTTGCAAGCTCCAAAATTCCATCTCAAATAGGTCATCGTGCAATATTCACTATATTTTTTTCTATGAAGGTTCAAACTCTGAAATTAAAACCCATTTGAGACACAATATTCTTGAAGCTCGGGCCCATATTTCAAATATTGGTTCGTTATTTTCGAAGATATGGTCCAAGACATTTATGGTTTTTATAGGCTCTCAAATTACATCCTAAACAGGTGACCTTGGGAAAATCGTCATAACATTCTCTGTGAGAATCAGATTGAAATTCCGTAAGAATTTATAGATAGAGGACGGACTGTACTTCTCTATGTATCATTTTCAGGTCCGAAGATTGAAACAGTGACATGTGGCACTTCGTACAAGTTCTCTCTACTGAATGATTCTATGATCAAGTCATCGTAGGCATTTTGGCATAACTCTTTCTTGGAGAACCCAATATTTATCAAACTGGTCGAGTTAGAAAGAGGACTCAGAGATCTACCATAGGATGGCAAGGATTTGGTAAATTGGATAGCACAGATGGAGCAACGTTTTGATCTACATGATGTATAACTATTACAAAAGGTACATATTGCATCTTTATATTTAGAACCAAATCATTTTGTATGGTATAGAGGGCTTTGTTCTCGTAAACCACTAGCCACTTGGTCAATTTTCACGAAGGAAATGATAGCACATTATGAGGATACATAGAGAAACACCTTCTTTAGCCAATTGATAAATCTCAAACAAAGGTTCAATGGCAAAGCACATTAAGAAATTCCAAAAATTGAATATAAGGTTAAAAGATATTCCAGAGAAGCAAAGGATTGATTTCTTCATAGGGACTTTAAACGGTAGCATTCAACACGAGGTTCGTCTTTGGGAACTTGATTCATTGGAGAAGGCATTCAGGTTAGCAAGAAAAATTGAAAGCGAAATTATGGAAACAAGGAATCCTAAAGGTCTTTGTTACAGTTGTGATAGAAAATACACTAAAGGTCATAAGTGTGCTCAGAAGAAACTATTTTACATAGATTATGAAGAAGAGGAAGAAAAAGATCAAGAAACATCAAAAGAAGAGGATATACAGCAGTAACCAACCCCATATAAAGAAGAAATGAATCTAACCATATCATGTAAAGCATCGGCAAGAATTACCATTCCTCAAACTCTCAAGATAGAAGGACATATCAAGAAGAAAAAGGTTCAAGAAGTGAAATATCACATCAAGCATCAAGAAATGAATCTATCCATATATTTTAATGCATTGTCAGGAATTACCACTCCTCAAACTCTCAAGATAGAAGGACTTATCAAGAAGAAAAAGGTTCAAACAGTGAAAGATCACTTCGAGCATCAACAACAAGTTATTCAACTTTTAAAGGATAACCCCACTTTGGTGCAGAATCGAAGGAAACAACAAGAATATCAACATCGCAGTGAAAAAAAATTTGATGTAGGTGATTGGGTATTTTTACGGCTACAACCATACAAACAAATGTCCCTCAGGCAAGCTAAGAAGGATAATAAATTATCACCAAATTATTATGGTCCTTACAAGGTGACGCAAAACATTGGTACTATGGAATACAAATTGGAGCTTCCTACATCTTCCTAAGTTCCCCCAGTTTTCCATGTTTCATTCTTAAATAAGGTTATAGGTGACAATCTCCTAGCTCAAACAATATTGCTAGAACTTGACGAGGAAGGAATTCATAGTGGAACTTGAAAAAGTAATGGAAATAAGAAACCAACAACTAAGAAATCGATCAATTTCTGAGTATCTGATCATGTGGAAGAACTTAACTACTGAATATTCAGCATGGGAGGAGGAGAATTTTATACATAAGCATCAAGAAATACCCAAGCATTGAGGACAACACTTTTTGAAGGAGATGGGCATGTTAGGTCCCTATACTACTAGTGTAACCCCTTTTTATTATCAGTGCAACCCCCTTATTGTATTGTTTTTCCCATTTGGTCCCCATGTTGTTATTATTGTGGCCAAGTAGTCCCCATGGTGTTATTATTGTGCCACATAGAAGCCCACTATTGCTATTGTTGTGCCCCTACAATAGTATTGTTATGTAGCCTCTCATTATATTGGGACCCCTTAGACTCCTATATATAGAAATGAGGTCTTGTCATTTGTATCATCCAAAAATTGTTCATTTGTGTAATGTAAAGGAGGTTTCCCCCTCGAAGAGGCTAATTTTTAGTCATTGATCTATCTTTTTGTGAGCTAGTTTCATAACATCATCAAAGCAAGTCATCTTACCAGTATTGGCTTACAATCAAAATGACTACCAAAAGGTCATTTCACATATATTTTTAGGAGCTGTGATAAGAAAATGAAAATGTTTGGCACGTGATATACTTTTACGAGTATTAGATAATAGCTAACAATCAAAAGGCTTCCTATTTTAGAGAATCATCGTAAAAAATATGTCTTTAATAGCTACAATAAAAAAAGAAGATACTCAGGAAGTAATGTACTTATTGTCAACAATAAACAAATCACAGCCATTGCTGTATCAAACATTCATACCAATGAGCATATTTCATCATTCTAAACTTGTATCCTGCACTTCTCTATTTATATGTTACATTATGTGCAGAAATATGAGAAAATTTTTCATCAAGCAACCTTGAAGTAGTACATAGATGTGTGGTTGTAGATTACACCGAGGAGAATCACAATATTTAGACTTCAGATTTGTTTTTTACCCGGTGCTAGTAATATTGATATGTTGCATAACATCTAAAGTTATATAAAGTACATGTCCTGTAACACTCATATTGATATAAACAATCCATGTAATACCAATTCCGCTGGGGCTTGAAGTTGGATCTGCGGATCCACATTTCAGATTAAGATACAAATAGAAATCAGCCCACATCTTCATAGGATTCGACACGTAAATGGATCATTCAAGCCCAAAAACAGATCCATTACTACCAAAACAAATCCTCTACCAGCTCGCCCTCACATGCCAGATCCCAAGCAAATAAAATTAGAGTTTTAGGGGTTTTTGAATTTTTATTAAAGGATGTTTTTCCACCTGTTTGAAACCCCGCACAGTGGATATTATATTTAATGTATATAGCTAAGTTATTAATTACTTGAAGGTTGTAAAGCATATGATAAATCTCAATGAAAGGTTCAAGACATTAAAAATTTAATTTTTAGTTTCTTATTATGCTCGTGGGAAAGCTCTAGAAGAGGACTAAGAAATTTTATAGACATTAAAAAATTAATTTTCAGTTTGTGATTATGTTGGTGAAGCTTTGGGAATTCCATCCAACTCTAGGTGAAGTCTTTTCTTAGAATAGTATGATACATAAACCATAACAAGTTGTCAAACAATGTACAAAATTCATTTACCATCATACCCTGCTCCGAATTTTTAGACTTTAAGGAGGATTTCCAAGAAGACAAGTGGTTTGTATGATGTAAAGTTGAAATATCCAAGTGATGAGGATGTAGTCCCATTTTGAGATATTTCGTTAGACCTACTCTATATTATCACATCAATAGAATGTGTTGGAAAATGTAACTAGGTTTGGTCTTCATAATGTCTCATGCACTATAGATTTTACGTATTCATTGTAAAAGAAAAAAAAAATATTATTTTTGTTTTGTAGCATGGGTTTCATGCTCAAGGTCATTTTATTTATAGTTCAAGTACCCTTTGAGTACTTCTAGGGCATTTTCATGAAGTCAAAAACTCAAAGAAGTCATTTTCATATGTAAAGACCCCATTAGGCATGTTGTGTCATGTAAAAAGGATTTATTTAGAGTGAAAAGAGTCAAATGTCCTCCTCCTAGACCAAGTTGGCTTACAAAAAGATCATTCATCCTAGCAATGGCAAGTCAGCCTCACAATGATAGTTTGAGGTCCAAGAAAAGGCTAAATATACAATGCATTCAACCATGATTGAGGACAATCCAATCAGCTCATAAAAAGACAAAAAAAAAGACTAAAGTCAAGAAAAGAAGAGAACACCCAAAAGAAAGATCGAAGCATTTTGGAGACTATTTTGGGTTACATCATCAATTATTTTTTGTTACATCATCTCACACGTGAGAATAAGGGGCATCTTATGCAACAACAAGACCGAAATAGTAGTCACTAAAAAAGGTTGAAGTTTGGGGTTCAAAAGGATCTATTTGATAGGAAAGTTATTGAGGAAGAAGCAGCTCCTCAAGTGAGGGAAGAAAGAGACATTTCTCACCATATTTTCCCATGCGTGCGAAGCTAGGTTTTATGCAGCTAAGCCAAAAATTGCAATCGTAAGTTGCAAGTCCAAAATTGTGGTCAAAGGAAGAAGTCACAGTAGTCGTGAAGCAAGTTTAACTTGGGTTGACTTTCCAACAAGCAAGCTCATCAAGGAGAAGTCTCACTTGGTCTTGGAGGGGTCTTAAGTCTTGGAATTCATCATTTGAATATTCTAAAAGAAGAGAAGAATTCTTAGTAGAGTTTGATGATAAAAGAACACTACAATAATCAAGTAAAGAAGAGGCTAACTACAAGTACATCAAATTAAGTAAAAGAACATTACCCTAATCTAAATGCTCTTGATTTCCTAACAGAGTGATGATTGAAAAGACTCTATTTTGTTTTTAAAATTTTATCCCTTTTTTATAAAGCATGATGCATCATGACTTCCCCAAAAGACACGTTATGGTGAATAAAAGTAACCAAACATTTTTGATATGTTGATCGCCTTGAGCCCTAAAGAATCCAATCTACCTTGTATACCAAGAAGACTGGAAATTCCATGTAGGTTTCCCCAAAAGACACATTATGGTGAATAAAAGTAAGACATTTAGATCTTTACACCAAAAATCTAAAACAATTCCAAGAAAAATGACGAGATGCCACCTATAATTGTACTTATATAGCAGACGAATGTACAAACGCTTCCCAAAGCCCAAAGGGTTAGCTCAAACTTGTCATTGAATGTGAAGAAGCTTCCCTTGGCTCAAAAAATGAGGAGATGCCACCTATAATTGTACTTATATAGCATACAAATGTACAAATGCTTCTCAAAGCCCAAGGGGTTAGCTCAAACTTGTCACTGAATGTGAAGAAGCTACCCTTGGGTTTCCCACAAAGTTGGGTTTCCCTAGATTTTTCAATTTATGTGGGACTTTCAGGTTGGCTAGATTCTAAAATCAATGTATTCAGCAAAAAGTTATGAAATGGGTGTATATTTAAGAACATTACAAAATCATAACAACTAAGCGCCAAAAAGAAATTAAATGTTGAAGTTGGAATCTACAATTGAGTTTCCTACATAAAATAGAATTCATCTACCATTGATTTTCCTACATAAAATAGAATTTAGAGATTGACAAAAATAGAAAAATGCCCCTGGCGATCCTGTTTTTCACAAAATTACCATAAACACATGATATAAAAGAGCTTTAGAAATACCATGGGGCTTTTATCCCCACCATTATTTACTTTAAATTCTATACCAATTAGTCTTTACTTCAAATTGTATACCAATTAGTCTTTACTAAATCTAAGTATATTTTAGGTTAAATAGAAAACACACAACAAAGAATGAGGGAAAAATGTAGAATATGCGATTATTTTAATACTTGTTAACTCCAAAAATATAGAATCTACGTTATTTCATCCAAAAACCATTCTGGTGCCTGGTATCCAAAAACCAATGAATGTAAGAGACGTTCGACCATTGACTTAATCTCAACTATATGACTAATGCCATTGGTATTTGTTAATACGAAATACAACTCCAAAGACAATGAATGTAAGAAACGTTAAGAAGAACAAAGACTACTAAAAATGGTTTGTGTCATCTATGTGATATCGATTACGTATCAGATAGATAGTATGTGGACACCCTTGGAATTATATGTAGCAATTGGATGTGCTTTCAAGTGAAGGTCACGGACCAAATCATTTTGGATAAACTCATACATTCTTCGACACATTGTATCGACGACGCAAGTGAGATCCATAACTTGCGTTCGGTTGGCCATTACACTCAGTTGATCAGAAGGCCCCTCGATAATCTTTGAAAGCCTTTCGACTGTTCCCTCTAGCTGCTGCTGTTGATCTTCAAAAAGATTCTGTTTCATTTCTTTCTGTGTTGGTGTCAATATATGTCTGAGTATGTCATCACCAAACATGTGAAATGCAAAAGCATATGAATAAGCAAGGGCACGCCTTGATGTAAACAGCCTTTCCAGGGTATTTAGTAGCCATCTATAGTCACTAACACGGGATTCCTTGCTTTCAAAATCTAAAATATTTTCCTCTAATAATTTCCTTTGCTTTGTTTCAAGCTCCAGAGAATCCTTATGAGCTTTCCATCTGGAGTAATAATGTGTGTACCTTTTCAAATCACGTGCTGCCTTCTCAATATCCTTTCCCTCATCTTCTTTATATCGACCACAGCTGTGCCCCTCAATGCTTGTTTGGGTATGTCTACCTCCAGTGGCGCCACCACACAACCAACAAAAGTTTTGGCCACATACGCAGCTCACCAAGTTGCAGCCACCATCTTTATTCACGTTCTTCCCACATTTGGGGCACAACTTGGTATTAACTGTAATCCAATTTAATGTCTCAGAGTCGTCCTGACATTTCTTATCCCAAAGCTTCCAAATCGAACAGGAGCAAGGAGAGTGTGGTTGAGCCAAACAATTAAAGCAAAACTGATGTCCGCAAGTGCACTGGATCTCACAGCAAACATCTCCTTCAACTCGAACTGCATTTCCACAATTGGGAGCACTAGGGCATTTACAGTGACTAGCTTTCGTATAATGTCTTCATCGCAGATGACATTACAGTCGGGAGCCATGCACTTAATCCGCTTGCTTTGTCCCTCGTTTATCTTAAAAGGAAAGTGCTTCGTCCAACACACATTGCAGAAAGTGTGACCACAATTCATCATTGTGGTGTCCTCTTCCTTCAAATCTTGCTCTGCACAGACAATGTAGATGGTAACAAAGAGGGAATTTGTGGATTTCGGTCTAATAGCGATCCCCGCTTGGGAAAATAACCAGTCATTCCCCCTCTCTACAAATGCATCAAATAATCTTGCAAAATCCCAGCGATAATGAATCAAAAGTGTGCGGGCAAACTGTTCTTTTACAACAAGGATATCCATTACCTTACGTAAATCCTCCCTCTGTGACGGCAATAAAGTTTGTTGAGATATGAGCCTGATGTTGATGTTCTGTGCGCCATCAGGGATGGAGGTAGCTGAAACATCTTCTACGTCGACTTCATTTTCCTCCATCAAATCCTCCTCATCGCCGCTCATCAAATCCTCTTCATTGCCGCTCATCAAATCCTCCGCCTCGCTGCTCATCATCCACTCTGCCATGACAAATCCTTCTCATGTCAAAGAGTAAGAAAAAAGCTGCTCGATGTCAAGAAGGGCGATGAGAGCAGGATGAAAAGATGCGATCGTAAATGGCCACAATGTTACCATTTATAAACATAAATATAAAGGAGACTCTCTGGGCCGACTTACACCGCATGGCTTTAGACATAAGTAAAGTCTCGTGGTCTATGAAAACAGTTTGTACCCCTGAGAATTTGGTAACTGTTTGTAATTAGACATCATATTATATTTTATATATATATATAAAATAATTAATGGTTAAAAGAGTAAGTTATTTTGAGTTTCGCATGAGGGTGTGCTGCTCTTTGGTAAGATATCAAATAGCTTAACCACATAAATATGAGTGGATTACTCAAACTTGTGAAGTTAATCATATAAAAAATCTAAGAAATTAATACGAAGTTTGAATATTTATTAATGCTAGTGTTGAGATAATGAAAATAGTTTTTTTCCTCTTTTTATATCGCATTAATTTAATAAAATAGTTTTATTCCTTTATATAAACAAGGAAATGTATTAATGGAATTTTACATGAATAAAATAATTTTATAAGGGTTTTTTTAATGGTGTGGTGTAAATTATATTCGGAATTTTTTTTTTTATTTATTAAAATTTTACAATATAATTTCAATATTTTTTTGTTGTTTAGAATACATATTTAAATACATAAATAGATTCACTATCTTGAAAAATTCCAGGACTATTCGAATTATGCAGATTAAACAATTTAAATTCAAACTTTTAAAAATATTTGTTCAGTTTTGATTGAAATTAACTAGAAAAATAGTCGTGAAAAAGGTCATTTAGTCTATAAATTAGACTACCTCTTCATTCCTTAATATAGTAATATAAATTTAATGCTTACTAAACATCGATAGGTATCAAACCATGATATGTATCAAAACACTTACTTTACGGTACATCTCACATTGAAAAGATTAAAATAATAATAATAACAATAACAATTAATTGAACTATAATTTTATTTTAAGTTATAATTATTGTCATTACATTTAGTTCAATCTTGATTCATCTCAACTCTAGATCTACTAAGAATAGGGGTGAATATCCATTGTTAAGAATCTTGTTATATTGTAGATCAATTTTTTATGTGCGAATTAATTAAATTTAAAAATGATTAGTCAATATTTATTTTAATTTATATGGTAAAATAGATCTTAATTTATAAATATTAGTTATATGTTGTCAACAGTTGCACATGGAAGACATGAATTGGCAAACGAGACTAGAGGAGCTCACAGGTGCAGATCACCAGGAGCTCCTACAAGCAAATATGCCGCTTAGGGTTCACATTAAACTCCCATAATAAATAGATACACTTAGTAAGGGATAGTAAATCAAAAACCTGAATGATAAGAATTGAATGTCCAAGAAAAGTACAATCATAACTACGTAACAATAATTACCTAATCTCCATTAATTCTAACACTCCCCCTTAATGGAGAAAGGGTTCTTAAACAAACCTAACATGTCCCTAAACAAATCAAAATCCTAGAGGCTTAGTAAATATATCAGCCATATTATCACAAGAATTACAATATTCAACACAAATCTCTTTGGACTGCACCTTCTCTCTGACAAAATGAAATTGAGTGTCTATGTGCTTAGTGCTTTTATGAAACCTAGGATTGTAGGCCAATTTGATGGAACTTTGATTATCGCAATTGATAACCGTAGCTTCAATCTATTCTTTTCCTGCATCTTGGAGAAGTTTGCGCAGCCAAACTACCTCACATGCTGCTGCACACATAGCTTGATATTTTGCTTCTACTGAGTATAAGGCTACATTATGGTGCTTCTTACTGCACCAAGAGATGACCCCGAACACAATGCTGAAGGTGTAACCTGTAATTGATCTTCTATCATCTAAATTTCCCGCCCAATCAAAGTTTGTATAACCTTTCAAACTAACATCAAATGAGTCAGAATACAAAATACCATAGTCTGAAGTTCTTGCAGATACCTCAGCACTCCTTTCGCTGCAATCCAATGGTTCTCATGAGGTCGAGTCATGAACTAACTCAAAACACTCACTGCATAAGCTACATCTGGTCTCGTCATAGTCAAATAGATAAGACTACCAACCAACTATCTGTACAATGTTGCATCTGTATATTTTGAACCATCATCCACCTGAAGTTTGTTGTTTTGTTGTAAAGGCACAAATGTAGCCTTGCACTCATCCATTTTAAATTTAGTCAACAAACTCTTAGCATACTTACCCTGGGACAAGAAAGTTTGGTTTGAATCTCTCCAAACATCTAGACCCAAACAGTAATGCATTTCTCCAAGGTCCTTCATCCCAAATTTCTGTGATAATTGCTACTTGATTTCTTCAGAGATTGTCTGCATTCCTTGTCATGATTAGATCATCTACTTATAAAGAAATCAACACTATATGTTCCTCATCATTAAACACATTATACAAATTGGGATCATTTTTGCTCCGTTTATAACCATGCATGAGGAAAAATGAATCAATTTTTTCGTACCAGGATCTAGGAGCCTGCTTTAAACCATATAAAGCTTTCTTTAATCTACATAATAAATGCTCTTCTCCCTTCTTAACAAACCCCTCAGGCTGCACTAAGTATACTTCTTCTTTTAAATATCCATTTAAGAAAGCATATTTAATATCTAATTGATGTATTTTCTAATGATGCTTAGTGGCTAAAGCAATAATTAGTCTAATGGTATTTAGTTTTGCAACAGGGGCAAACGTTTCCTCAAAATCAATACCTTATTTCGAGGAATACCCCTTTTCAACCAAACTTGCTTTATGCTTATCAATAGACCCATCTACTTTAAATTTCAATTTAAATCACCATTTGCAACCTATGGGTTGTTTACCACGAGGAAGCTTTACTAGATCCCAAGTATTATTCTTAATAATAGATTCATATTCCTCCCTCATTGCTTCCTTCCATTCAAAACTCTTATTAGCTTCATAAAAATTAGAAGGTTCTGCAATGTTTAACATACCAGTCATGAGCACACAATCCCTATATCGAGCTCATAACGGTTTCGGCCTGCCAGATCTCCAGAGCGGTGGGGGTTCAACTATTATGCTGTGTTCTTCTCTTTGTGGATTGAACTCGATTTCTTCCTCTTTATCCTACTGCTGCTGCTGTTGTTGTTGTTCCTATTGTTGTTGCTGTTGCTACTGCTACTGTTATTGTTGTTGTTGCTCATTAATAATTCACAAAACATCAATTTTGGATTAGAACTTACTTCAGAAGAAAGCATTGCATTTATCATATTATTGCATAGATATAAAAATGTTTTCACTTGGAAATATGATTTTTTGAAAACGTATGATACATCTATCATACAGCATACAATCTCGATGATATCTGAAGAAAAACCAGTACAGCAGAAATTAAGGAAGATTCATCCTAAGTTAGAGAATCAAATAAAGGCTGAATTAAACAAACTCTTGAAAGCTAAGGTAATTT
This sequence comes from Pinus taeda, assembly GCA_000404065.3. NCBI lineage: Eukaryota > Viridiplantae > Streptophyta > Pinopsida > Pinales > Pinaceae > Pinus > Pinus taeda. Next base: position 9,507 of record APFE031016704.1, on the reverse strand, counting down.
TTCCTGTTAGACATTCAAATTGGGTGTTCAACATGGTCCCAGTAAGGAAGAAAAATGGTGACATCAGAATTTGTATTGATTTCAGAAATATTAATAAAGCAATTCAAAAGGATAACTTCCCTTTACCTACCATGGAGCAAACTCTCCATTCAGTAGTTGGTTCTGAATTAATGTCCTTCTTAGATGGTTTTTCAGGTTATAACCAAATTTTGTTCCACCCTAATGACAGACTTAAGACTATCTTTAGAGCCAAGTGGAGAACTTATGCCTATCAAAAAATGCCTTTCGGATTAATAAACGCTAGAGCTACATTTCAAAGAGCAATGGACATCACATTCAAAGGCCTAATCAATAAATCAATAGTTGTCTATTTGGATGACATTACTATTTTCTCTAAGAAAAGATCAAATCATTTACATGACTTGAAATGAATCTTTGAGAGCTGTAAAAGGTATGGTATTTCACTTAATCCTAAGAAGTTCTTTTTTTCTCTTGACCAAGGTAAACCCTTGGGTTTCATTGTCTCAAATGATGGTATTTATATTGATCGAAATAGAATAAAAAAGACTTCTAAAATTTCATTTCCACATAATAAAAAAACACTGCAATCATTTTTAGGCCAAATTAATTTTGTAAAAAGATTTGTCCCGGATTTTTCACAGATTGTTTTACCATTACAAACCATGATCAATAAAAACTCATTGTTTAAATGGGGACATATAGAAAAGGAAGCTTTTGATTAAATCAAGCAAGCAATCATAAATGCTCCTGCATTAAAAAATCCTGATTTTTCAAATCATTTCATTCTATATACTCTTTCATTTAATTTATCTTATGCAGTAGTGCTTACACAAATCAATGATCAAAACTTGGAAGCACCAATTTCATTTTATAGTTCAAACTATCAAGGTGCTGAACTTAATTACCCCAAAGTTGAAAAACAAACCTTTGTTGTATATAAATCCATTAAATACTTCAGGCCCTTTCTCTTAAAGGCTCATACAAAAGTTATAGTCCCTTTTTCAGCAATAAGACAGTTACTAGTTGGAAGGGAATTGGAAGAAAAGAGGGTAAATTGGGTCACAACATTAGAAGAATATGATTTGGACATAAAACCAACAAAGATTGTCAAAGGCCAAGGTTTTTGCAAGCTGTTAGTAGGAGCTTCTAATATTTAGGAACATGAAGGTACAAATGATATTGAAGAGATCAATGAGATAAGTACTATTAATCCTAAATCCCAATATGTAAATTTGATATTATATTTGAAAAATGGATATGCTCTTTGTAATTGTTCCTACAAAAACAAGCGTGCCATAAGACTAAAGGTAAAAAACTTCATAACTGTTGATGATGTGTTGTTTAGACGGAATTATGATTCAATTTTGTTAAGATGCTTAGAAAAACCTGAAGCGCAAAAGGTCTTGCAGGAACTACATGATGGTCCGGTAGGAGGACATTTTGGAGCTGATACAACAGCCCACAAAATCATTCGTGTTGGGTATTACTGGCCCACCTTATTTAGAGATACTCATGAATATGTAAGGAAATTCCAAACATGTCAAACTAGTGGTGGAAGACAAAAGAAGCTAGCTTTTCCTTTGCAACCAATCAACATTGAACAACCATTTGAACAATGGGGATTGGATATCATTGGAGAAATTATTCCACATTCATCCAAGCAATACAGGTATATCCTTACAACTACCAATTACTTTACTAAGTGGGTGGAAGCAATTCCTTTAAAGATAGCAAACTCTGAGGCAATCATTGAATTCATAGATCAGTTCATCATTACCAGGTTTGGTGTCCCAAATGCTCTTATTTTTTATAATGCATATTACTTCTCTGGTAATTCTATACTTGAATTTGCTATCAAAAGAGGATTCAAATTGAAATATTCTGCAAACTACTACCCTCAGGGTAATGGTTTAGCAGAATCTACCAATAAAAATCTTATCAAAATCATTAAGATAACTATTAAGCAGAATCATAAGAACTGGCATAAGTATTTGATATTTGCATTATGGGCAGACCATATAACACAGAAGGCCTCAATAGGCACTTCTCCATTTAATCTAGTGTATGGAAAGGAGGCTGTCATACCATCAAATTTAGTACTTCCATCACTAGCCTTAGTGCAGTTTATTGAAGAAAATCCCTCATCTTCTATTCAATTAAGACATGATCAGATCCTGAAACTAGAGGAAGAAAGGGAGAAAGCCTGAATTACACATGCAAAGCATCAACAAATTATTAAGTCTTCTTTTGATACAACTTCAACCGGCTCAAAACATTTACAGACTGGTGATCTAGTTTTGAAATGGGACAAAGCCCATGAGGATAAAGGAAAACACACTAAGTTTCAGAAAATGTGGTTTGGACCATTCCAAATCAGTGAAAAGATAGGCCCATCTACATTCATATTACAAGATCTATCAGGAAAGAGCAATTCTCTTCCAGTCAATGGCTTTATTTTGAAAAAATTCTTCAATTTAGGAGGTAACCCCTTCTCACTTTGTAAATATTCAATTTCCAGCTATATTTGTGTGAATAATTAGTTATTTTTGTCTTAGGAAATAAAGTTGTAAATAGCATTCTATTGGCCTTTACTAATTTAAAAAGTCACTCAAAAGAAAATAGTCTTAATATTTACTTTTGATAGATGAAAGCCTTGAAGGAAAAGAAAATTCTAGGGAATTAGGTATAATTGAATTCTGAAAACCCATTTCATTTTTGAAATCTTCTCAAAACTTGAAAAAACTATAAATAATTCTAAAGTTTTAGAAGCCTAAAAATGGTTATCAATACAAAGCAAAGACTGATTCAATCTTAGCATCTTCAACTCTCAAAATGTCATCCATGTTCTCTTAAGGAGAAAATTATTCACCCCATCCATCAAAGTTTATGATTTTTCAGAGTGTAACTCTAAAATATATTTGATATAAAAGATAAGAGGTCTTATCATCAGCCTGCTTACCATGTTCATAGGAGACTAGTTCAACTGACATTACCAACACTGCATACCAAAACAGGGTAATGACTTATAATTATAAAACAAGGGGTCTCATCACGAGCTAGCTTATTCAGTTAAATTACAACCAGTGAATGGCATTGTCAACAGCTGGCCACCAAACCAGGATAATGGCTTTTTATCTTACAAAATAAAGAAATAAGAAAAGAGAAAATGTAATGCAAAAAAATGTGGAAACATATCTTTTTGGATTCATTCTTTTAAATTATACTTTGAAAGGGATGGAACAATGAATGATTAAATGATTAAAAGGTAACCCTGCTGAGACTATGGACGTTTGCTGGCAGCAGTGGCTCTACCTATGACAAAGGAGTCATTATACAAGCTAAGTTGGAGAAGTCTTTTGTTTTATCATTATCAACCAAGTAAGGTTTACTTAAAACTTAGGATGTATTTAATTTTGAGATGAGAAAGAGATAGCAAAAATAATTTTCATTATGTTCAGAATTTATGATTACCTAGTTATATTAGATTTTCTCTATCTATTAAGCTTTTTAGATTAAAAAGTTAAAGTATTATATTATTTTCTCAGAGATAATTGTTTCTTCTAGTGAATTTCCAATTGTTGTGTTGTACAACAACCCCCCATTTCATAAAAAACTTTACACAAGATCTTAATATGAAATGGGTCCCTTTAAAAATAAACTTAGTTAGATGTGTGAATAAAATGGTATTTACCTCATCACAAGAAAAATCCTCACTACAAGGCCTGATGTAAACTAATCATTTTATAGAACTTTTTAAATAAAAAAACCAAGTGTTCCTTTAAAAATAATATAAAACCATTCTATATTGCGATAAAGCGATTGGAGTCACATATCGCAATATCAAAGGAAACACACACAAAAACAAAACCTCACCCAATTCTCCGATCTGAAAAGGTAATCGCAATCAATAATCGGGGAAAACAAATGCCAAAGGTACAATAAAAACAAAGCCCCTCAACTCCTCCGATCCGATAAAGAAATCGCAATCGGCAAATCGACCGTGTCAATGATAAAGGGACATATGAAAAAGCCTAATCAAAACTCCCAATGCAATAAAGAAAATTACAATCGGTAATCGGCGAAGTCACATGAAAAATGGATAAAGCTCAAGCCAAATCCCGACTGCGATCTATTAATTGGGCGCGCATCTCGAAAGGTAAATATACATTAAAACAATTTACATGCATTATATTATATCACCTTTTGGTAATCAGAAATATTTAACGCAAGTGCTAAAGCCCTTCGCCTTGACACTCCCGATCGCCGATTTGCGATTTATCGCTAGTCATCGATCAATGAAATCTAAAGCACGCTTGAAATAATCATTCGGTATATGAGCAACGTGATGGGCATTTATGATGTTATTTACCACGATTGACAGTTTAAATGGATATTCAATAATGCAATTAAGGACAGACCTTTTAAAAGGTTTTATCTGTTGTAATCCTTAACTATATTTCATTTATCATATGCCAATCAATGTAATTCTATTCATTGTCATATTGGCTTGCAGCATCACTTTCTCTGTATCACGGTTTGCAACTGTTTGTGCATAATTCCTCCAAAACCAAAAATCCAGAGAAAATGGGGAACGAATCAAAGAAATCCACAAGAGCAGCTCCTGCAGTCAAAGATCTAGGACCAAGCAAGAAAGGATTAATCTCAAACACGACATGTCTTGGTCTAGGAAACACTAGCTGGGAGAGAATTTATAATCTAATAGAAGCAGAGGAGCCTGACGAATTATCAAAGGAAGCCACAACCGATTCAACTAACAAATCAAAAGGAACTCTTAAAGAATTGGCTTGTTCTTATCTTCACAGGATAGTAGTGCGAGCTAAAATCTTTCCATATACTGACATAGTAAGATGGGTGGTAGAGAAAATTCCAGTCTTGGATAGAACATTTTGCACAGCTGATGGGAGGATATTCAGCTCATTCCAGCCTGAGAATCTCACGAAAATGTACCACTTACCTCAACTTGAGAAGCGATACAATAAGGCATTACTAGAAGCATTTACGAAGGAAAACGACTCAGAGTCAGCCCTGATAAAGCAATGGAGGCATTTTCCTGAAAAACACAAGCACGAGTCATCGGGTAAGTACTCTGTTGACTCATTGGCTTCCCCTTATTGCTATGTTGGAGCTATGATGTGTAGGATATGGGGAATACATGATTCTGCCAGATTCACTATAGAAATGGTCCCTCTAATGGAAGCTGCAATCAATGGTTACGTGATGGATTGAGCAAACATTTTGTCTGATAAACTAGCCACAGCAATTTTAGAGTACAGAACAAATGCACATAAAACTTCCCAAACCATTCCCCCTTTCTATTATAGTGCATAGATTATGAATACTATTTGTTTCAATTCTGAATATCCGGTACTCGGATGGAGATGGACTCCCCAAGACCTAAATCCAATCCATATTTACCACAATTAGTTATGGAAGGCACATTAAAAAAATCACATGTATAAAATTTGCAATGGTTTTATTTTACCTGTATATTATTCTATTTTTAATAAGCCTACTCTCAGGATATCCTAGGAAGCAGAGATTGACTTGACAGCAATAGGTAGTTGGTTCGGGGAGGAAAAATTTACCTATGTAAGGCTTTTTGGTAGCCTCACTGAACCCCATGTTCTCACCCTATATGTGCCTCATAAATATTTAGCTCAAGAATTGGCTTATCAATTTATAGTAGGAAGGAGAAGCTGCAAATCTACTCCAAATTCTGGAATCACATAAGGAAATCCTATTCCTAGAATGGCAATCTCAACTGATAAAAGCGGAAAGGGCGACTTCAAGATGTATATCAACATAATTCTATTCATTGTCATATTGGCTTGCAACAACACTTTCTCTGTATCACAGTTTGCAACTGTTTGTGCAGAATTCCCCTGAAACCAAAAATCTAGAGAAAATGGGGAAGAAATCAAAGAAATCCACAACAGCAACTCCTGCAGTCAAAGATACAGGACCAATCAAAAAATGATTAATCTCAGACACGACGTGTCTTGGTCTATGAAACACTAGCTAGGAGAGCATTTATAATCTGATATAAGCATAGGAGCCCTAAAGAATTATTAGAGGAAGCCACAGCCGATTCAACTAACAAATCAGAAGGAACTCTTAAAGAATTGGCGTGTTCTTATCTTCACAAGATAGCTGCGCGAGCTAAAATCCTGCCATATAGTGACATAGTAAGATGGGTGGTAGAGAAAATTCCAGTCTCGGATAGAACATTTTGCACAACTGATGGGAGGATATTCAGCTCATTCCAGACTAAGGATCTCATGAAAATGTACCACTTACCTCAACCTGATAGGCTTCTGATCAGATTGACTCTAAGTAATTATTTCAAACCAATCTTTTAGCTAAGGCTTAGCCTCCTCAGCCTGAGAGGGCTCTCTCAAAGGGTTAATGATTTTCTTGATTATGTTTAAGATGGCTAACTCTATGAAAAATTCGAACAACACTGTATGAATGGTTGAAATATCAATTAACAAAATTCCATTGGGCCATGGAGTCAAGGTGTGTTTCAGTACAACAATGAGATTAAATTCACATGGAAGTCAGGGCATAGAGGGCTTTAACATAGAAGTAGAATAGAGATATAGTGTAGGAACACAGTCCACAAATACATCAAGGAAATTAGAGCATCTTCAAATGAATTCTAAGTAACATGTATCTGTACTACTGCAACTAAGTATAGGAAAGAAACCATGAAGAAAATCAAACAGTAAAACCCTTGCTGAATCCTGAGTAGTGAAAGCAACTCCTTGTATTAAACTGAAAACACACAGTCACATACAATAACGCAATCTGCTCTGTTTCTTTGAAAATTGCCAACCCTTTGTACATCAGCTCTTATGCCATATATAGAACTGTTTTACATAACTTAGATTCTTCCTCTAGGATGAGGAAAACTCAAATTCCACCTGACCTAACACCTATTGACACTTAAAACTAACTATTAAATGCAAATGACAGCTAACTGGCAGTTTTTAGAGACCTAAAACAATTAGGAGTGTAACTCCTCATTATGATTAAAACGACCTTATCTAAGAATTAAACACTCTTTTTGACACCTATAACTCCATGAATTTTAATTTTATGGTGCTCATAACCTTCCAGCTAGCCCTTGATGACTCATCCCTTTACTGTTCCTAGAAACTAGGAGATTGTCCCTTGCTCTGTTCTGGCTGAAAATAGGTCTTGGGACAGAGCTCATATCTTCTCATAAAACATTTATTTGGAAAACATGAAGGAGGCTTTTGTGAACCAATCCATGCTGAAAATAACCCTCTCTTGTTTTTTTGAAACACTACTCCAGATGTCCAGAATCGATCCTTGAAGAAGACGTGTAAAACAGGAAATTTTGATTTTTTAAAAACTGCACCTACAGCAGTTTCATAGTGCAAATTTGGTCTTTCATTTCTCCCAGATCATAATGGATTTGAAGAAAGTGGAAGCGGTTTTTGTACTTTAGTATCTTAGGAATGAAAACCTCTTTCATGTTTTAGAAATGAGTTTTCAACTGCTCAGAACCTCTTTTAGAAGTTTACTGGTAAAAACAAGAAGATAGTTTGACTGATAAGTTGACTGATAAAGTTTGAAGTTCAAAAATGTCTTTCCTCTACTTGTTTTTCCCTTGCTGAATGTTGAAAATTTGTACATGATCCTTTGTAGAGATTCTCCTTCAAAAATATTTGCCTTTGTCTTTCAACATTGGTCCATGAAAGCATAATGTGGAGCTACAGCAGTTTCGTAGCGCGCTATGAAACTGCTATGTAATTTTAAAAACACAGCTTCAGGTCAAAAATTCAACTCTCTTGATCTTTCCTTTGCTTTAAATGGCCTTTCCATCTGCCATGAAGCTGTTCAAATTTGAAGACAAGACACCATTCTTTTAAGGTAAGCATCAAAAGGTAATTTGACAAAAATTAGGACTTAGCCTTACTTGCTGTGTGATTTCTTTTAGCTAGCTTGCTCTTGGTTATTCTTCTTTGTACCATTTCACCTGTGAATTGTTCTTGTATCTTTTCTTTGATCTGACCTTTCCCCTTTTTTATCCTGCTGGGGTGTGTCTTGAATTACTAATGGTATTGTGGGCTCCTTTCTTTCTGTATACTCCTCCATGGAATTCCTGCAACATGAATATTAAAGAAGCCTACACCCTCTCAATTTCGATCACTGCCTCGCTTGAAATGGGTAAGGAAAGCTGCCTCACATGATCTTCAAAGAATTCAAATTGAACACCTGTGAATGTGCTCCTCATGCATGAACCCAAACCTAAATCATAACTGTGAATACTTGGCTCTTTTTGAAACTTGTAACCTAAGCGTACCAAGACACCTAATGATTCTAATGATGATAATGAATGGATGCATGTGATAGGCATGGTTCAAGGACTGACACATGGTGATGAAAAATTAACGAATTTTGATGGAAAAGACAGTTAGACAAGATCTAGCATAGATCCCTGATTTCATAGTGCAACCAGTGTAAATTCTGTGTTTTGCGCAACGAAATATCCTAGTTACACACTGTCTAGGTGTTTTTGTAGCACACATAGTGTATTTTTGTGAGTTTGTGCTACGAAAACTCCTAGTTGATTTCAAAACACATGTGATTTTTGAAATAGCCTTAGCACATGACACTTTGAATAAATGTGGGACCAATGGTGGGTAAAACAAGATTGTTGACCATATTTAACAAAGGGAACAAGACTCCTAGGACTTAGACACTACAGAAAACATGGAAAAACTAAACCCGGACTAACACCTAACCTTTACAATCAAACTGATGTGAACAATTTAGAAATTGCTTCTTAAGTGATAACAGCGTGGATGTATTCAATTGCAAGAAGCGTGCTTGGCACAATTAGATGAGGTAACTGGTGTATTATTATGCTTAATTATGGCAGCATGGTGCAGGGAGTTGCATGGCAAGACAGGTTGCCATGAAATCATGAATATGGTTGAGGTTGAGCTTTCCCTGGGAACCATTGGTATTGAGTCGCGGTGTCAGTCTTGTGCTTTTGGTCTTTTGAGCTTGATTTGTGGTTTTCTTTATGTTTGGTGCAAGGCCTTGCCACTTTGTTGTAGTGTCATATCGTTATGGGTTTTCGAGGTCTTCTTCTTGGTTTTTTCTTGTCTTCTCTTTTATTGTTTTGAGTCTTGGGAATTGGTTGGGAAAGAGGAAATTTGATGGAGCTCGGGAAGAGTAGTGTGGTACCCGAAAGGTAATGTAAGATTTAGATGAAGCTCGGTGCATGAGTATGCGTAGCGGAAGGTAAGGCTATGACATTCGGTTGGATTGGATGGGTCCATTGTAGTAAATGGACGGTAGCAGTATAGTCATGAGAAAGGTAATAGGAAAAGGTAAAGTAAATGGATTTGAGGCATCATATGCCTTGGTTATGTTGGGATCAATGTTGTGCATGTGTTGCATGAATAAAGGAATTTCTCTTAACCTAGA
>APFE031016696.1:229388-247703 GCA_000404065.3 Pinus taeda | reverse complement strand
CTCCCTTGACCACTCTACTTCAAAGAGTACCTCTAAAGTCAAAGTAGCATAATACCTTCAAAGTGCAGAGATCTACAATCGTAAATAATATAGGACCAGATATATATTGACCACACACATGCATATATTAGCAAACATACAAGAATGTGGGGGAAAACTTGAATAGCTTTATTGATATAAAGATTAGAAGAGAGGATTACAACCCATTGATCTAACCTAGCGTCATCCTCCCAGCATGAAAGCCCTTCTTCACCTCATGAAAAGCTTAGATCACCCAACACTATGATATTCCACTAGGAAACCAACAACACTTCCTTACAAGATACCAGATTCTAGCCTTTGGATCTCTGGGATGAGGGATCCATATATATATGATTGCCGGGGGGTGAGTCAGCTCCTGGGATTTTGATTAGTGTCCTCTCTCTGATAGTTCTTTATTCCACTTGGAGATTGATGATATCTTACTCATCCCTGGGCGAATTCAGAGAGGCAAGTGTCACAGGAGACATTTCTGGAAGATTCCATGATCATCCACCTTGCAAACTGTCTTTGCCATTTGTCTACTCTCACCCATCGCACCCTACAGAAGGGCTTTTCAGTATGCATCACACTTTTTGCATTGATCAGGTGAGATGCATCGCACCCTCTACACTGAGCAGTCTATATGGTCCAGTTTTGACTAGTTCTGAGTAGTTTTCTGTGGAGAACTTCCGGGAGATGATGTAATCAGCTGACCTTGTTCCTTTAAGGCATGAAACAACACTTTTAGGGACTCATAAGCCCTTGGTTTATGGACATATGTGATTGGGGTTGTAGTGCCCAAATATGTCTATAACACGGGGTTAGAAGGACAAGCTTGCCTCCTCTCTGGAGTGAAGTCAGTCATCAAATAATGAAGTATATCACATGTGAAGGGAGGTTCAACATCATTTATGGATATAATTTTAGGTTGCTACATGAATTAAGGTATGGGATGGACTTGCCTCCAGCTATAAAACTGAGCATCCCATATTTCCTCCTTTAGTCCTTAATTGAATGTGGTACAAAGCTAAATGAAGGGATCCCAGATCAGTTAGCCCACCATGGGCTCATCAAACTGCTGGTGGAAGATGCTTTGCACACCTATACTATCCCCATAGCTTGGGAAATCTTTAGAAATATCTCCAAGGATGATGACATTAGAACTTTGGCTGAGAACATCACCCCATCCAGCAGTGATGAGGGCAAGAAAACTAAAGAAATTGAGAAGAAAAATGATGAGGGAGCATAAGACATTCAAGCAAAACACAAAACAGAGGAAGAACAGAAAGAGAAAGAAGAATTTGACAACACTGTTGAGCCTAAAATAGAGAAAGAGACAACAACAAAAATAGTGAAGGAAAAGAGGACACTGATTGGAAAGAAAAAGGCCAAGGAAGCCCAAAAGAAGACTGCCACAGCCAAAGCAGGCACCCAGCAAGAGAAGGAAAAGACACACCCCGAGATATCAGTAACATAGACAGAAATAGTGGACACAGAGATTTCTATAGGAAGTGAAAGAAAAAATAGTAGGAAGAGAAATCCCCTGAGACGTTGGCAAGGGAAGTAACAGTTGTGCTTGCTGCATTAAGCACACCTACAAAACAAAAAGGAAAAATAAAGAGGAAAACCTCCATGTACTTTAAAGCCAGAAGAAGCACAAGGATCAAAGTGGGCAAACCCCAGCCATCATCAAAGGAACCAATTGTAATTGAGGACACAACCACTAAAAAGAAGGAAGAGTCTCCTTCCAAGATATCTATCACCTATGAAAGAGGAAGCCCAAAAACCTCCACCTGGAAAGAGAGAATTAGGATGATGGACTCAAAGGCAGCTCTACTGGAAGCTGAAACATCTCTACAAGAAACTCTAGCCAAATTAAAAGAGACTGAGAAATTGGAGGAGAAGGCAGCCAAACAATCATAAGGAGAAGACAAGACCGAGGAAATACTGGAACCAAGCCCTCAGCCTAGTTTGGGCTCATATTACAACTTGTTAGAAAGTGGGAAGATCATCCCACAAAAGTTTGTTGTACCACTTTTCTTTGCATTGGAATAGCAACGGGTTAGGATTCACACTTGGATGAGAATTGCCAAATCCAAGGGAGTTCCAAACATAGACCACCTGGAAGAATAGCTAAAAGAATCAAGAAGAGAGTTGTACATGGTGAGGTACATAGAAAGCAGTAAAAGAGCCCAATTACAGGAGGAGAATGAGCTGCTGAAAAAGCAGTTGCAGCTACAGGGAGGTCATAAGGAAGATAGCCCGTCCATTTTGGGAGGGTAGCAGTAGCAAGAAGGACCTCCAACGGACAAGGAAACAACCAAGAAACAATAGAGAGAGGAAAAGCTACAAGCTGATGTTGAGATGCTGACAAAACTGCTACAAAAAAAGGAGTCTCAGGCAGCAGAAGAAATACAAGGTTTAAAACAACAGTTGCAAGAAAAAGAAACCCAAATGGCCTGCATGGCCAGCTGGGCAGTAGAAGCCTTACAATGTAGGCAACCTACTAAGTCCTATGCATTATATCTTAAATATCAATGGCTGCAATTTCAAATTAACACATTGGCCCAAAGGGGCACCATTCCATTCCAGAATTACAATCAGTTTATGTATTTGTGTGACAACAGCTCAGCTGAAGATAAGGCCAAGTTAGTAGAATTCTATTTACACAACTTGGCACTTCCAAACATGAATCTATGGGACCCCAATGCTACATTGGGAGATGTACAACTCATGGCTATGGCTTCTTGGTTAAGCCATGAGGAAAAGAGGTCAGTAGAAATTTGGAAAGTTATGGACAGGGAGCTAAGTGAGCCACTCATGATCAGGGAAGAACTAGAAGATCCCTCAGCTTTAGTATATGCCCATCAACACCTTTCCAACAACCCTCAAGTTCTCCCAGATTATGTTGAAAGGCAAGCTCAAGCCATTGCTCACTTTAAAGACATGGAAAGATTGTCTGGTGATAATTTCATTCATGCTTGCATAAGGAGATGGAACACATTGTCCCATAGTCTAAAAATAAGAGAGTACCACTCCCCAACTAGAATGAGGGAGGCTTTGGCAAGAGTGCCACTTTATAAACAGTCAATGCAAAATTTGAAGGCCAATTGGATTGGCCTAAAGTTTAATCCTCCATTACTTTTAGGACTACTAGAAGGGGTCAAAGAAGAAGAAGAACACAAGCAATGGGAGGAAGTAGAGAGAAAGGCAGAGTTTCATGACCAAGAAGAGGACATCACCTCGAAAGCCTGGGATGTCAGAGAGGTAGTCAAAGCAATCAAAGATGATGAACTAGATTAGTTGCTCAGAGGATGAGCAACACATTCAGTAGGGGGTGATGATGAGCCCCAAAAATGCGTAGCTTTATGGGCTCATTTTGCCTAATATTATCGATTAATCCACCATTCTTCATAGTTTTATGCATGCTTTTCAATATATTTATGTTAATTGAATGAATGAGAATAGTCACTTAACCACAAAGTCTAATACGTTCTTATTGCAGATTTTTGGACATCTTTTGGACCAAGGTCAGGCATTTATGAGCAAATTGGCAACCAAATATGAAGGAACAAGGCTGAGGATTTATAGGAGGGGTGTCTCCTGCACTAAATGACCCCTTCCTCGAGTTCTCCACCATGAGCTTGGAGTTCAACAACCCACCAAAGATGATTTTAAGGGGAAGTCGAGCAAGTTTAGTGAAGTGGCTGAGTAACTGCAGTTTTGGGCAGCCAAACTCCTAAAGTTAAGGAGGACTGTTGGGAGTCCTCATGTTGCAAAAGTAGGAAGGCTTCAAACCTTGGTAGTTTAGCTCTTTAATAGTTTGTTGTCGCACTTTAGTTCAGCTCTGCATTTCAGCTCATTTTTTAGCTCTTTATGTAAACAATTTTGTGACATGACTATTATTTTTTATTAATGAAGATGAATCTCGCTTTGCACCAGCTTTGAGCTTTCTTAGGAGGCTATAGCTCTTGGGGTTAGGCCCAACCCAAGTGCTAGTGCCTCCTTTGTGTACTTTTATGTGTTTTTCTTGCATTCATAGAATAGTTTCTGTTATTTAGGTTAAAATCTTGCTTTGTTACTTAAATTTTTTTTGATGATTAAGATAGTTTTTCATGCTTTAGGTTGATTTAAAAGTTTGGTAATAGAAAATATCTACAAAATGCCATCAAGCAGTCCTTGATCTCATTTCTCCCTCCTTGGGACCATGAGCTGAGACCAAGGCATATTTGCTGCCATAGAAACATTGTTTTTTCCTTCCAATGCAATTGCTAATGTTAGATTTTAAGTTGGAAAAGTTGATATCAGTTGTGTTTTCATGTTTAGATTTGTTCTTGCTTATTTTCCATAGCTCTCTTGCATGATTTCCTGTCTATAAACTTTTTTTCATCATAATTCTGGTTTTTAGGGCAAATTAGGTCAAAATAGATAGATCTCTGTTTTTTCAATCTTTGTTTGATCAGTTTTGGAAACTAGTGTGCAGAGAACCTGTGATACATTCCTACCTACCCTTTCTCCATCATACAACCTGTTCCAACCCTGAATTCTAGATTTCTTCCCTTCATTTGCGACACTTTCCCAACTTGCCCTAATTTCTACATTTCCGTGCAACATTGCGCTCTCCATCCTTGAACAAAGCTAACCATCTTCATCACTCCTTAGCTTCATCTACCAGATCCTAGATCCCTTAATATACTTATCCATCCTTCATTTCCACTTTCCCACTGTTTTTTCACCATCAACCCTCTAAAAACCACTTTTGGCCTGTTCCTGTAGAACTTCCTATAGATCCCCTGCAGACTTCCTGTAGAAGTTCGCGCAAGCAGTTTTTCAAGATCTAATCACTATGGAATTCTCCAGAAGGTTGCTAGGAACCTCTTAGGTCCTCTTCTCACCTTCACAACCTCCTGCAAATGCCCACTCCATTTCCTTTCACCAATAAACCTCTGCACAATCAAAAATATTTAAAACACATGCATAATAATTCTCCGTAAAATTGCTCAAAAATACAAAAAGATGATTTTTCCATATTTTCCTTCAGAAGTAGCTTAAACACATGCATTTTACCTTTTCAATAGTCAATGGCATCCATTTCAGTAGCTTACATCTCTTTTCTTGCACAAGTAAGGTTAGTCGGTAAAACTAGGGTTTGCTAGGGTTTGCGGTTCTTTTCAGCTTTCATCTTCTTTCTACAAGTAGACTAGCCTCTTTTGAGTTAGCTTGCATCCATCACAATTAAAAGCTTCTTCTAAGAACTCATAGAAGTTGGCTTAATCTCCTAGCGAACTTGTGCCAACTGATCAAGTGATAGCCTGCAGTAAGAGCTAGTACTTGTGCATACAACACTATCGCTTCCAAGTTTGTTACGAACTACCGGGTTGAGAAAAGTAAAGGAGTCCCAGGAGTTGCAGCATCATTGCTACAATACTGGAGCCCACCACTTCCTAATATGGTTGTCCTTCATTCACCTCAAATAATATTCCCACCCCCAGTGGTGCCACCCAAGCTATTGAGGTGCAGAAGGCGTCACTCATGAAAATGGTTGAAAGGAGAAAACAAGGATTATGTTACTATTGTGATGAAAAATAATCGCTAAACCACAAATGCAAGGAACCAAAATTATTTCCAATTGATGCAATTGAAACTAGCTCAGATGATGATGCCCAGTCCAATGAAGTGCCAGGGGAGGAAGCGGTGGAATCCAAATACACTGCAGCAAATACTACAACACTACCTACGAAATCAACTATATCTCTAAATGCATTGGTAGGTATTTCTTCTCCACAAATTCTTAAAATTAGAGGCTTTATTAAGCATCATCCAGTGGTAGTATTGGTTGATAGTGGAAACACACATAATTTTGTCCATAAAAGATTTGTTGAGGAAGTGCACTATTTTGTGAGGGTCGTATCCATTTTTGATGTCCTTATAGCAGATGGGTGAACCATGAAATGTGAAGGCTATTATGAGAACATAAAGCTCCAGATTGGGGACTATCACCTTAAAACACACATTTTTTCCATTGAAATGGGAGGATGGGACATAGTCCTTGGAGCTAAATGGATGTGCACACTAGGCCCCATTACCCTAGATTTCCAAGAGCTACATATGAGCTTCAAACAAAATGGCCACACTCATACACTTTGTGGTCTCTAGTTAGGTGCTCCCGCTATCGTTAGATTGCATAGAATTGAGAAGCTTATAAAAATTGAACACCGTGGGGTAGTCTCTCAATTCAATGATATTCAGGTCATTGAATCCAACCCCTCCAATATTCATCTAGATCTGCAAAATGTATTGAGTCACCATCAACAGGTGTTTGAAAAACCCAAGGAACTATCCCCCTCTCAAGGTGAGCATGATCATAGTATCCCTTTGATTATGGGTAGAAAACCACCCAATATATGGCCTTATAGGTACCCATTTGCACAAAAGAATGAAAATGAAAATCATATTAAGGAGCTACTAGAAGTAAGCGTGATTCATCCCAGCACCGGTCCTTATTCATCCCTAATGGTCATGGTATTAAAGAAGTATGGGAAATGGTGCATGTGTCTAGATTTCAAGGCCCTTAATAAGCTCGCCATCAAAGACAAATTTCCTATTCCAATAGGTGATGGTCTCCTATATGAACTCTCTAGCACCCAATTCTTTACTAAATTGGATCTTCATTCAGGTTATCACCAAATCGGAATGAAAGTATAACCATCCCCAAGACAACTTTCAAAACCCATGAAGGTCACTATTAATTTTCGGTTATGCCTTTCAATATTTTTAATGCATTGTCCACCATCCAAAGTCTCATGAATCACCTTTTCAGGCCCTATCTCAGAAAATTTGCCCTGGTATTTTTTGATCATATACTCTTCTACAAAAAAAAAAAATGGGAAATACATTTGTAGCATGTTGAATGGGTATTGAAACTTCTAAAGGATAATAAATTATTTGTCAAATTGTCCAAGTGTTCTTTTGGAATATTGGAAGAGGTGGAGTACTTGGGACACATTGTCAACCATGCAAGAGTATGAGTGGACCTAAAAATGATTTTGGCAATGCAAGGCTAGCCATAACCTCAAACTTTGAAATGTCGATGGGGATTTTTGGGACTAACATGATACTATCGAAAATTTTTTAGAAATTATGAACACATTTCCAGACCCCTGACAAGTCTTCTCAACAAAAATGCATTCATCTAGACAAAAGAAACTCAACATGCCTTCTTGGATCTCAAACAGGCCATGTGTTCCACCCTAGTCTTGGATCTACCATATTGTTCAAAACCCTTTGTGATTGAATGTGATGCCTTAGGGACATGCACTCATGTAGTAGTAATTCAAGAAGGTCGATCAATCGCCTTCACAAGCCAACAATTAAGTGGAAAAAGTTTGTGTCAATCAACTTGTGAGAAAGAAATGATCACTATATTACATGCGGTACACACTTGGAGACCATACTTGCTTGGATGTTGTTTCCATATATGCACTGACCACTATAGTCTAAAGTATTTCTTAGAGAAATTATTATTCTCACCACAAAAAAACAAATGGCTTACCAAAATGTTGGGCTTATGAGATAGTCTATAATAAAGGTCGATAATGTTGTGGAAGATGCTTTGTCTAGGAAATTTGAGGAGGAAGGCACCCACTTATCCCTATCTTTGCCCATCCCATCTTGGATTGAGAAAGCCCACCCTCCATGGTTTTCCCATCCATATATTTCCTAGCTAATCCAAAGGTTACAATGGGATCCTAACCCTCCAATAGGTTACACTTGGAAGATATTTTTCGATATAAATATAGTGTGGTTATATTCCCTAACTCCACTCTCAAACCATGTTTCCTAGTGGAGCTACACTCCTCTCCCACTATGGGACATTCAAGCTTTTAGAATACTTTTTCTCATGCACACCACTCTTTTTTTTGGGAAGGTATGAAACAAGACATTCTGACATTTGTGGTTGAATGTGACATTTTCCAGTGAAGCAAAGGAGAAACAATGAAGACACAAGGAACCTTAGAACCATTTCCACTGCCTTCTTCTATATGGATACATGTTTCAACGAACTTCATGACAGGTCTCCCTAAATAAGACAACAAATAAATTATGATGGTGGTAGTTAATCCAAATACACCCATTTTTGCACCTTACGACACTCGTTCAAGCCAACTCTGGTGGCTCAAGTCTTCATGGATCAATTTTTCAAACTGCATGGCATGCCTACCTCTATTGTGTCAAACCAGGATCCTACCTTCACCAACAAATTATGGTAGGATATTTTCAAGAAACACAACACACAGTTCCAAATGAGTACAACTTTTCACCCCTGGACATATGGTCAAACTAAAGCAATAAACAAATGTTTGGAAATATACTTGTGGTGCTTTGCTTCAAACAAATAATATCAATGGGTGCAATAGTTACCTTTAGTAGAATGGTGGTATAGTACTAATTATCATGAAGCAACCAAGATGACACCATATGAGGTGGTGTATGGCCAACTCCCACCGTCTCCAACTTCATATATTCTAGGATCATACAAAGTATAGGAAGTTGATTAGCTTCTTCATAACTGAGTTGCCACTCTCTCTCTTCTGAAAGATAATCTCAACAAAGCCCAAAATTTAATGAAGCAACAAGTTGACCAACATTGCTCAGAAATGTATTTTCAAGTGGGTGACCAAGTGTTCCTTCGACTCTAGTCTTATAAACATTCACCTCTCAAAGAAAAGATCTTCCAAAAGTTAGCTCAAAAATTTTATGGGCCTTATCAAGTGTTTCAATGTATTGGTTGTGTCGCCCACAAATTAGCACTATTGACCACCTCCAAAATCCACCTTATATTCCATGTCTCCTGTCTCAAGAAAGACATGGGGAACAATTGCAAGGTTCATACCATCCTGCCTAAATTGGATGAGGAAGGATCTATTTAGCTCTATTTGGACCAAGTCCTAGATTCAAGGGAATGACATCTCCACGATTGCACTATTAAAGAAATTCTCATCTAGTGGAAAGAAAATTTACTAGAGGATGCGACATGGGAACCAACAATTATTCTTTAAAACATTCCACAACTTCAGCCTTGAGGGCAAGTTTTTTTTTGAAGGGGGAGGGCATGTTAAAGTTTGAAACTAGATCCTTTATTAATATAATAAGCCCAAGGGGACCTATAAGAGTCATGTTAGTTATTTCAATAAATAAATCCTATAAACATTCTAAGTGGTTGACCTATGTTATAAAAATGGAACACAATTAGTTATAACGGGCCACAATTAATAAATAAAGTGGTTGACCCACATTATGTGAGGGACCACAAGTATTTAGGGGTTTGGGTCTCAAGAACTATATAATGTCGAAGGTAGGAAGGAGAGATTTGTGTTGTGTTATGTAATTGAGCTCTTCTTTCCCCCTTAAAGAGGAAAGTGAATAGTATTTCCTTAAGATCTTAATAAAATATTTTTGTTGTTCTCATCTCATCATGTTATTTGATTAGCCTCGGTATTGCAACAAGAATGTTGAAACTCCCAAGGCTACCAACTTAAATTATCAACCTAGCATTCATACAAACTTAAGAGGTGTCAACACTATATGTGTAGCATGAAATGTGTCCTTCTTTCGCTGATCTTATGCAATGAAGTGAATGCCATTAAATCCAAGCCTAAACTAGTTGCAGAAATGGAAATGTTATCTATTTGCAGAGAGGAAACCTAATTACTTTTACAGAGAGAAAATCCTAGCTAATTTTGCAAAAAGGAGAGGTTATTCTACTTTTCATGAATGTAAATGTCAATTCTATTTGTATAAATGTAAAAATTATTCTATTTTCAGAGTGTGAATGGTACATCAAAAGGAAGCCTAGTCTATGCAATAGAAATAACAATGTTGAAAATGAAAACCATAGCTCAAGATGTACGGAACAAAATGAAATCATTCTTCAATCATTGCATTCAATATGTATTTTGTCAACAAAGTTCATAAGGTGCTTAATAAAGTATTCATGAAAATTATCATTATGCTCTTCAAGTCATGAATCTATCCACTATCAATGTAGAAGAGGAAAGGCTTAAGAGGTTTTTGGTCTTACTAAATCGTGGCTTTGGAGACTAGGGGTCATTATTAAAGTCTAAGGGACAAAAACCAAGCTTTTGGATCAGATCTTGTTAGCTTTACACATGTTACAGGAGGTGGTATAGGAGGCCCTCTTTTGCTACAAGAGTGAGATAACTTGCGGAATGCCCAAGTAAATTGAATGAAAATGGGATGATATTTTTTACTATTAATGAGTATTTCATAGGAATCCATTACAAGTGGAATGAATTCAAAATACGCCTTTTAACATGTGCTAAAAAATAGTAGAAAAATACTACTCTAAAAGCTAGAAATTCAAGAACTAGTGAGCTAGTTAACCTACCAAATGCCTAAACTAATAAAGTTCAAATGCTATGGGGTGATTTTTTTTATTAACTTGAATTTCTCAATGAAAAAATACAAGTGGAATCAATAAAGATTAATCTCATTAACACGTTCTAAAAAATAGCATAAAATTAATACTATTTTGCTACAAGGGATTTCTAGAAATTCTAGATTTGTGAACTAGTAGACCAATCTAATTAGCTCAATGATGAATATGACTTTTCAAAGTTGTTCGGAGGATGAATCATGATTTTAAATTTGTAAATAAACTGCAAAAAAATCACATTAATCATTTAACCAATATAACTTACAACAAAAGAAGCATGAATAGTAAATGCAGAAATAAAATATGCAAGTGAAAAATACATTCAAAGGAAATAAATAAATTGTACAAGAGAGATCTAAGGCTCCTAGTATGGCCAAGCCCAAGGAAAATCAGAGTCCTATGAAGGAAACGAAACTTGGAAGCTAAAAATGGCATCGAACTTCATTATTTGAATCCATCCAAGTACATTCTTGCTAGAAATGAAAGTGGAGCTTCTAAATAACAAGTTTCATCTACAAGAAGACTAAAAATACATGCCACTAGAGGAAAATTAGAATTGGTAATTATAAAAATAGATGAGGAAGCATTCTCCTTGGAAGGAGGCAAATTTCCCCTCTAAAATCCCTCAAAAAGTGGATTTAGTCCCCAACACTAGGAATCTTCATTAAATGACAGGGATCACATTACTAGATTTTCTCAATCTGCGGAGTTCTATAATTTGCCAATAATTTCATGATATTTAGTTCATTTATTATCAAATATTGGTCCATCCTGTAGTAGGGAGCAAGTCCCTATATTATCTCATTCATAATTTACTCCATATTCTCTCAATATTTTGCAAAAATAAATTGTTGGAAACAATGATAATATTGAGAGGGGGGTGAATCAGTATTAAGGCTAATTTTAAACTTTTATTCCTATTTACTTTTATTACTAAAGCTTGGCACCCATCCATATAATTAGAAGCAATATTTAATATGGCAGCAACATGAAATCAACATACAAGCATACACACCATGAGTATCATACACATGAGACACAAGGTTTTTCATGTGGAAACCCTTTAGGGAAAAAAAATAGAAAACTTATTGTTGTTATTGATGTAAAATAAGAGCACCTACTCTATTACATCAATCTGTTTTGTGAGCAACCACTCACAGGAAGCACCAAATCCCTTTGATTGTTTGATATCAATGACTAGCAAGAAGCACCAACTCCCTCTTTTTATAGACACCTGTTAAGCTTACCAGAAGCACCATGTGAGACACTGACCTCATATATTTTATGCAAGCACCAAATTTCAGCTCCTTCATTTGATGCAAGCACCAACTTGCAAGAGGAACTAACCACCAAGACTTCTCAAGCACCCACTAGATAATGGGAGCACCAACTTCCTGTATGCAGGCACCAACCCGCACTCAAATAAGAATTGAATGTTCTCTATAATTTGGCATTCACTCTGCCTGATAACAACTTTGTTCTCTTCTCACTCTTCTCACTCTACACACTCTACAATAGTCCACTGATCTTCTCAACAATAGTCACTCATCACCATCGATGCATATCTCGTCTCTACTCTTCATCAACATACAATATCTCTCGGCCTTCTTCTCTCCACAGTGCACACTCAGCTCTTGACCTTCTTCTCTCCAAGGCACACACACATAGTTCTTAACATTCTTTCTCTACACAGGCACCTTCAGCCTTTCTCGTAGCACAAGAAACTTCTTCCTTTACTCACAATGCATAGGCAACTTTGACCTTTCTCATACAATGCAATTCTTTGAGTCTCTACCTCTGCATAGGCACTCTTGACCTTTCTCTGTAGAACGGGATCTCTTTTAGCCTTACACAATAGTGCACTTGCATAAAGATTTTTCCACTTAGCTCTCTGGCCACTATACTACTTTCCCCACTTTTCTCATTTTAGATCCTGGTTATTATTCCTTTGTTTCCCCCCGATCGATGTTGCCACATTATCCTGTGTTCACACTGGAACTTTACCTTGGCATGGCTATTCCATGTTTTTGTTGCATCTGTATTGGTCTCTGCCACTGCATTCACCATGAGAATGGGCACCTGGCATTTTCTCCATATTGAGAATGAATTCTCAGTCCACCTGCACACTCCATCAAGCATAATCCTCTCTATGAACAGATCTCCTATCACTGAGGCTTCTCCATGCTTATTCATGGTTTCACAGTACTTCAGCATGGCTTCTCGATACTAAGGCATGGCATTTCTATGGACCATTATCCTTGTTGCCTTCTATCAAAGTTTTCTACTGATCTTTGACAATTGCCATTTATTCCAGTGACCAAATCTTCTACACTCATTTACTGTTCAGCTACCAACTCATCCAACCTTCAATACTCCATGTACCATGTTTATCGAAGAAATTCCACCTAATGCTTGACTGATACTCCTAAGTCCCTTGTGCTTTTCTCCTTTGGCATTCATTTTATTATATGACCACGCTAGTGACTTATCAACTTAATAGAACATCAGAGCCTCTTTTGTATTGTAACTTAACACAAAGTTCCAATTTTTTCCTAGCCGCTTTTGCTTAGCCTTTTATCAAATCTCCACCAAAGGACCGTTGTTAGTGACCTTCGGTATAGCACTTAGGTGCTTGAGCATTTAGATTTCTATTGGGGGCCATTATCCCTTTGTTAACAACTCTCTGTCCCTAGTTTTTTAAGTTCTTCTAGACCAAGTTCCAATGCATCAGAGCCCCTTCCATCAGAACTTTTTCAAGTACCAAGTGTTACAAAGTTTTGATATCGTCAATCCTCCAATCGCCAACTTCTGATATGACAACATCACTGCCAAGATATGACATCATCACTACCCCGTGGAGCTTCCTAAGTGGTGACATGTGTCACCCTTATTTGCCTCCTTAATCCCTCAAAATGCCTAAAGTTCCTACCACATGTCTTGTCGTACTGCCACGTCATGCTGATGTCATCTTCCACTATACCTTATCGAAGCCAATCACATCATGCCATGTGCCCTTATCAGAGCCTATCACATTTTTCCATGTGTCCTTATTGAAGTCAATCATATGCCACCACATGTCCTACTAGAGGAGAGAGAAAAAGGGCTCACCCACCTTTGGTTTTAGGATGAAATCCTCTGTTAATTCGTTTTTGGTATTCCTGATAGCTTTTAACACCATCAGTGTTTTAACCCTGTCGCAAATTTTTAAAGGGTTCACATGAAGAAGTTTCGATTCTTCGATCGCCGATATGCCTGATGTTGTGATCACTGATATCTCCTCCAAGCTCCAATGTTGTGACTGATGTATTGGACCTTCGACATTGTAACTGTCGATAATGCAATGTGTCGATAATGTGACTGCCGATATCTTTGGCCTCTGATATGTGATCGCCGATATCTCTGACCTCTGATATGTGATCATCGATACCTCTGATCTCTAATATGTGATATCGGATATCTCTGGAGCTCTAATGTTGCAATGCGCTGGTATGCCCGACCTCTAATATGTGATCGCCTCTGGTATGGTCAACCTTCAATATGTGATTGTCGCTGGTATGCTTGACCTTCGATATACGATTGTCGATATGGTTGACATCTGAGGTAGTGATCACCAATATGTTGACCTCCGATTTTCCGATCTCTAATATGCCCATATTCCTTCTTGCTTAAGGCTTCAAATCCTTGAACTTCATTAGGCCATAACTTTTGAACTAGGAATCCATTTTTGGACTTCCGTATATTGTTGGAAATCTCATTTAGATTTATTTCCAATGGAGAGGGTCCAATTTAGGCTTTGAGCCCATATACTACCTCTAATATGGCTCCAAACTCTTTTCCACTCTTGTTCTCCTTGAATCTCTAGAAAACTAAACTCACAACCACCAAGGTGATCCTCTACATGAAGCCTACAACTGTGATGCATTTATGTTGGGAATGGGATCCCCCAATGATAGTTTTGGGGCTAAAAGCCCATGTTTTGGGTCAATTATGTAATAAAGTTGTAAAGTCTCTGCATTTTGTGGTCACAAAGCACGAAGGTGTCAAGGGTCATAAAGGGTTGTCCGCCCTTATTTTGTAATGTGTAAAGTCGGTCATAAAGATCTACCCATGGTCCACAGACCATGGGATTGTATAAAAAGAGCTAAGTAAGTAAGCTCTAAGTAGTCTGAAATTTTTAAAGAGGAAAACAAGTCTTGGAGTCTTGGTAGAGAATTCTAAGTGTTTCAGGTCTTAGCGTAGGTAGAGGCTCCGCAGCTGAGTGCGCAGAGGCCTAGGGTGGAAGTCCACAGCTGAGTGTGCAGATCCCTATAGCTGTGTGTGCAGGGTGGATAGAGTCTATAACAATTTGAAGATATCAATAAAGAGAAGTATTCTACAAATTATGTGTCTTTTTTTCCTGTTAATTCATATGGTTATATTGCATTTTGGGTTTAATTTACAATGTTTATGTGATGCGTGAATATATGTGATTATATTGGGTAAATGAAATCAAGTAAGAATATCAGATTACATGACACTAACTGTGATTGTTTAGTAAGATAAGTAAAAAACTTAAGATAACTTGGGACCCTGTACAATACATTGTCATAGCAACACGAAAGTACTTGGACCACAGGTTAGGGCTGCACAAAGGTCAATCTTACTCCTTTGCGGAGGTACTGAAGGGAAAAATAAAGGGCTAGACTGACAAAGCCCTAGAACTTAGTGACCTACGCAAAAGCAGGAACAGAGGGTGTAAACTGACATCATGACCATCTCAGGGTGCAGAAACTTGGTTCCATCATCCCCCCATACTGATTTGGGTGAGACTTCAGTCCGTGCTCTGCGGGCTGATGCCGAAAGGGCCAATAGTGTAGGGATTTGTTTGGATAACTAATGCTAAACCTAGGTCATGCCCCACACAACCAAAAAATGGTTCTGTTGCCGATACCGGAATCTGCATGAGAGATGTGTTATGTTGTATCACTAGAATCCAACTAAGAAAGAGATCAAATATTGGCTAGACAGGAAGATCCATGAATTCATGGCACAAGAGAACAAAAATCTTCGGCTGACAAAGGAATAGTGACTAGATAGGTACCTATATATAGAAATCCACGAGATATTTTTATTTTCCTTTCCATTTGAGCTATACAAGTGGATCACGAAGCTAGCAAATAGCCAAGGAAGGTGGAGACTTGATGGTCCTATTGTTTGGAGCGTAGAATTAGTACAGAGACTGGAAGCCTCTGAGGATAAGATCATCCATGCTATTGATCATTGGCTCGATCACATCATAGAAGGATTTATGATTGAATTTTTTGTCGATACCTCAGTTAGTTACAGTGAGGTGAAGCGACATTTTTTCAAAGGTCCGCGAGGTAAGTATTTGAATTCTTTGAATATCTGGATTAAGATGTTATTGTGCGAAAAACGGGTTATGAAGCTACCTTGATGTTCAGAGCTACTCAAAGTGGAAAGTCTTACAGAAACGAAAGAAGAAAGGGTCCTAAGTATAGCCCACTGATTTCACCTCCATTGGGTGACGAAGAGGGAGTATCACAGGCTTCTCCGTGAAGTGAAATTCAGACTGCCACCTCTACCCACACCACCTCCAACTTCACCACCATCACCTGCAACATCATCCATACCACCACCACCTCCAATACAGTTCAACATGGCAAATTCAGTGAATTTGCCTTTGTTTAAAGGCTTGGGAAATGAGGACCCAGACCAGTTTTGGTTCGTCGTGAAAGTTGTATGGGAATCTCAGGGTGTCACAGATGATCACATGAAGACGACAACATTGGTTAGTGCTTTGTAGGATCATGCGCTAACCTGGTACATAAAGTACTCTAATGATAACCCAAATGCTGGAGTGGCAGACATCCATACCACGCTGAATAAAGAATTCGTTAAGCCCAAATCCGAGGCACAATCGATCATGGGGTTCAAGGAAATCATGATGAAACTAGATGAGACACCTTGGGAATTGGATCAGAGGTTGAAGTGTAAAATCCATGAAGCTAATATGAAATTAAAAGATGGACAACACCATGAGTGGTTCGTGGCTTTGCTCCTGCCATGCCTAAGGGTTGCACTGTCGCAATAGAAGATTACGACTTACACAAAGGCCTTCAAAATTGCAATGAGACTGCATGAAACACCAATGCAAGATCTAAATCTGGGGTTCAGTAGATCCATGTGTAGTTGCAAAATATTTGCCTTGAGATGCAAAGTTTGAAGTAGGACAAAACAATTTGACCAGAGGTGTGTGAAGAGGTATGGTGCCTGAAATGTAAGGGTCAAGGGCATGACAAAGACCACTACCCAATCTTTGCGAACTATATGGTAGGATGGGGACCAATGCCTTTGAGGCTGGGGGCCCAAGCAGGACCAAGTGTGGGGCCTGTGTTGTGGTGTGCTATATGTCAGGTAGCAAGAAAACATACAACATATAACTACCATTTGTTGTAGAAGTTTGTACAAACACCGCAACAACTGTTCTGTAGCTTCTGTAGGTCGGTAGGGCATGATGAGCACAACTACAGAAGTTATGAATTGATGATGGATAGAACACCCTCCTATAGGGTTCAGGCAGAAATGCGGCCCCCTGACCAGAGCATAGGGATGGCGTGAACAAGCTTTTAGGGGCATGGATGAGGTCGAGGTGGAGGAGGACCTAGCAGAGGTTGAGGATCTCTAATCTGCTACAATTGTGGAGTACCAGGACACTATGCTTGCGAATGCACTAACCCTACATGAACTTCATGAAAAGATTGTACTCAGTTTGGTCATGAGACAGAAGACTGTCCTATGCTGATAACAAGGATACGCGACAAAGGGATGCTACCACCTCAGCCGACTTAGAACCTACAGATGATGAGGTCTGAACCTTGCGAAGAGGATCTGAATGTGAATATAGGGGATGATAAGGGGAAACAACCCAAAGACAGTGCATGGGTTCAAAAAGCTCCGGCAAAGGAGGCTGAATTTGATTTGGAGTGCACACACGAATTTTCATGGAAGCAAAGAAGAGCTTCACTGAGCCTCCACCTTAGGGAGAAAGGATAAGCCTGATCAGGAAATGGAACCTTCTATGCTTACGACCTTTGTAGAGACCTACATGAAGCTGTTGTGCGATAGAAAGGCTGTGAAGGGATTACAAGAGATTATAAATAGATGCACCGGAAACACTGTAGGTGAACCATGCATGGTACGGAAGATTGGTAAGCATAAAACAAGGACAGGATGAGAAATGAGACTGACCGCGCAGATAGGAGAATATGAAATGGATTAAGGTATTTTGGATCTGGAGTCAGACATGAACGTTCTACCAAAGCAGACTTGGGAGCGGATGGGAAGACCCAAGCTGCAGTGATCTTTGATTTAGTTAAGGATGGAAAATTAGCAAAAGATCATCCCCATGGGACGGCTGCAAGGAGTGACTGTAGATATTGAAGGCACAAGTGCATTGGTTGAATTTGAAGTAATATAAATTGTATATGAGAGCAACCCCTACCCTGCACTTGTTGGGTTGTGTTATATTCTTTCGATGACTAGCCCACATAGTTAAACGCGGGGTTAGAGCGGGGGTGGAGCCCCCCCTTCGTTGCACCTATTGCGTAGCGGGGGGGTCACAAGGGGTTTGAGGGGTGTATGTAACCCCCCTCAATGGGGTTTGGGGTAGCGTCCCAAAACATTTTTTTTCTTGGATCCTATGTTAGGTTGGGCAGACCTACCTATGGTTTTGTGCATGATTTTCGCACATGGTTTTGGACATGATGGTTTTCGGTCCATGGTTTTGGATGCGATGGTTTTCGGTCCATGGTATTGGATGCTTTGGCATGTATAAATAT
>APFE031016696.1:212225-226962 GCA_000404065.3 Pinus taeda | reverse complement strand
GTGGAGAGTTTTGCAGCAAGGAATTTGAAGAATTTTGTAAGAAGTGTGGTATAGCACAACAAAAGACTACTCCATATACACCTCAACAAAATGGAGTTGCGGAAAGAATGAATAAGATGTTGATGGAAAGGGCAAGAAGCATGCTCAGTGGTTCCATGTTAGGACAAGAATTCTAGGCAGAGGCAGTGGACACTGCATGTTACCTGGTCAATAGGTCACCTTCATCAATGTTGGAGGATAAGACTCCACAAGAGGTATGGACTGGTAAGAAACCCTCTCTTTCACATCTGAGGGTATTTGGATGTGATGCATGTGTACATGTTCCAAAGGAGAAATGAACCAAGTTGGATACTAAATCTGAAAAGTGCATCTTTATTGGGTATAAGGATGGTTTAAAGGGTTATAAGATTTGGAACCAAATAACAAGGAAGGTTTTGTACAGCCAAGATGTGGTGTTCAGAGAGGTAAAATATGTTATTAAACATGAAGTCCAACCAAAGGAACCTGAGAAGATATAGTTTGAGCTTATGGAGGAAGAATCAGACTCTACAGCAGAGGAGGAATCAGAAGATGAAGAGCCACAAACTCTGGGTGTGAGAAGATCAGTTCAAGAAAGAAGGCAGCCAGAATGGTATCGTCCATCTACTTTCTGTTCAAATTTTTCTTTATCTATTACTGATGATGATCCCAGAACTGTAAAGGAGGCAGTAGATTTAGAGGATGGCAAACTCTGGAAAGAGGCCATGGTTGATGAAATGGCATGTTTGCACAAAAGTGAGGCTTGGGATCTGGTGGAGTTGTCGGCTGGAAGGAAACCCATTGGTAGCAAATGGGTGTTCAAGAAAAAGACAAATGTAGAAGGAAAGGTGGAGAAATACAAAGCTCAGTTGGTAGCAAAAGGTTATTCCCATGTTTCATGAATTGATTTTGGTGATTTTTTTTTCTCCTATTGCCAAGGTAGCTTCTATTAGATTACTTTTATCTGTTGCTGCTGCTTTTGATTTTGAGGTAGAACAGATGGATTTGAAGACAAAATTTCTGCATGGGGATCTAGAAGAGGAGATCTACGTGAAGCAACCTAAATGTTTTGTGGTGAAGGGTAAGAAAGAAATGGTATGCAAGCTAAAGAAGTCTATGTATGGGTTAAAACAGTCACCAAGGATGTGGTATCAGAAATTTCATACATTTATACGGGGACTTGGCTTCACTAGAAGCAAAGAAGATCACTGTGTGTATTTTAAATTAATTAGTGACCGTGTTATTTATCTGGTCTAGTATGTGGATGATATGTTTCTAGTTGGAATGGAAAAGAAATTATCTAGGATTTGAAGACCCAATTGTCCTCCAAATTCAACATGAAAGATCTTGGTGCTACAAACTATATTTTGGGCATGGAAATTAAAATATACCAGGAAAAGAGGAATCTTTCGTCAAACTAGAGGAAGTATGTCGAGGTAATATTGCAGAGGTTTAATATGCAGGATAGTAAACTAGTGAAGGTTCCTATTCTTGTAAGTGTGAGGTTATTTGCTGAGTAGTGTCCCAAGACACAAGAAGAGGAAGTGGACATGTCTCGTGTTCCATATACAAGTGCAGTCAGTAGCCTGATGTATGAAACTGTCTATACTAGACCAGACATTGCACATGTAGTGGGAGTATTGAGTAGGTTTATGTCAAAACCAGGGAAGGAGCATTGGGCAACAAGGAAGTGGGTTTTCACATATTTGCGTGGCACTAGTGATTATGGTTTGTGCTACCAAGGAAGACTAGGATTGGACAGAGTTTTGGATATTCGTGGCTTTGTTGATGGAGAATAGCTAGAGATCTGGATCAGAGAAGATCTACAAGTGGGTATGTGGTTAACCTATTTGGAGGTGCAGTCAGTTGGATGAGTAAGAAACAATCTGTAGTAGCACTATCAACTATAAAGGCAGAATACATGGCAGCCACTCATGCAAGAAAGGAAGTAGTTTGGTTGTAGAGATTGTGTTCAAGTATGGGGTTAGTACAAGGAGCTATAAGGATAAACTATGATAGCGAAAGTGCAATTTTCTTGTCAAAGAACCCTCCATATCATTCAAAGACAAAGCACATTGATGTTCAGTATCACTTTGTGAGGGATATGATAGAAGACAAAAAGGTGTTGCTAGTAAAGGTGGACACTTTGAAGAATACTGCACATGCATTAACAAAATCTATGAGCTCTGAGAAGTTCTCTTGGTGTATAGAAAAAATGGGCATTTTAGGGTTGGATAAATGACTAAGCTATCTTGTGGCCCCCTATGGAAATAAAACAACAAGTGGGAGAGTGTTGGGTTGTGTTATATTGTTTCCATGACTAGCCCACATAGTTAACTAGGGGGTTAGAGGGGGGGCAGAGCCCCCCCTTTGTTGAACCTATTGCATAGCAGGGAGGTCACAGGGGGTTTTAGGGGTGCAAGTAACCCCCCTTTGGACCCTATGTTAGGTTGGGTGGACCTACCTTGGTTTTGTGCATGATTTTCACACATGGTTTTGGGGGCGATGGTTTTCAGTCCATGGTTTTGGACGCGATCGTTTTTTATCCATGGTATTGGATGCTTCAGCATGTATAAATATGTATTGTAACATTGAAAGGAACATAATGAAAAATCAAGCTGGTAGTCTCAGTTTTGGGATCCATGGGAAAATCTTTGTGTATATGTGTTTGATGTGTTATTCTCTCGCATTGTTTATTTTCTGTGTTTTAGAATTCATATGCAGGTAATTTCTGTATGGGGTTAAAAACTACAGCGCTCCTTGGCATTGATTGGGCTACTGAAATGAATGGGGTAATCAACCTAAAGAAGTGAAAGATGATATTTGAGAAGAAATCACTCCGCGTAATAGTACCCCTAGATCCTACTAAAGGATCACGCTATAGTGAACCAGTCCGCAATTATGAGAGTGATGACGATTTGGACTACATATATAAGATAACGGCGCAAGACCAAGATTGGGAGAATCCAACAGTGGATGGACGAATTACATGGGGTCACGAGAGTTCTTTCACCTCCGACTCTGATGAAGAGTTAGAGAACTGGTAGAATAGACAACATGAAGTAACCACGCTGAGTTGTAACATGATGACCTAGTCACTGCACTGTGTATCATTAGAGGTAAGAAATCTACCCACTTACGAAGGCTTGAATGATGTAGATGTATTTTTGGATGCATTTAAGAGGGAATTACTAGAGAAGTAGCACTTCCAAGCTTTGGACTAGGCACCGTGCTACACCCGCAAGATGGTGGGGTACACACAAAGGTAGCTTTGATGATTGGCACAAGTGTAGGAGGATGATGAGAACATGCTTTGGGAAGCTGAACGTACGAATGACAGACAAGTATGATGGGAAGGACAATCCATGCACACACTTGGCCAAATGGGCTAAGGCTTATGGAGCAAAGCCCAAACCTAAATGGGTGCACTTGTTCTGTCATACTCTGGATGTCATCTGGATGAACTGGTACTTGGAAATAGAGCTCTGTCATGGCACAGGTGAATGGGATATTCCGCACAAAGGATTCATATTGAATTTTAGGTTTGACTATAGGTATGACTATATTGACGAAGCGCTACAAGAAGTGAGAGTAGAAATCTTTAGGATACTGTAGGATCCTTTGGATCTGATTCAACCTGATTGGACAACTCAGCTAAGCCATGCGCTGGAATGCTATAACGTAATTGCTGAACAAGAAGATGAGGATCCACAAAAAATTAATATCCCTAAAATAGAGGGTCACCGTGAGGTCGAGGGACCGTATATTGAGAATCCTGATATAACCGCACCACCAAAAAAAAAACAGGTAAATATTGGTATGGAGGCGAAGCCCAAATTCACAAAGATTGGAGAATATTGGGATAACGCGATGGTGGATAAGGTCGCTGAATTTCTCTGGAATACCATAATTTGTTCCCTACCAATTTTATGGAGCTAAAAGGGATAATAGGAGACCTAGACATTATGAAGATCATGTTAAAACCTGACGCGAAGCCGATTAAGCAAAAACCTTTCCATCTCAATCCGAAGTATAAGGAGAAGGTCCGCTTAAAGTTATACAACATTCTTTCAGCAGGCATCATTGAGCCTGTAGAAGAATCTGATAGGGTAAGCCCAATGGTGCTACAGGGAAAGAAGTAGAAGGATGAAATAAGGATATGCATAGATCTCAGGAAGTTGAATGACGCTTGCATACATGATCCTTTCCCGACTCCATTCACTAATGAGGTGTTGGATAATGTGGGTGGCCAGGAAGCATATTCCTTCACTGATGGGTTCTCTAGGTACTATCAGATCAAAATCATGCTGAAAGATATAAGCAAGACGACCTTCACGACTGAGTGGGGATGTTTTCATTACACTGTAATGCCTTTCAGATTGAAGAATGCGCCTGCAATTTTTTCGCGCGTAGTCATTGTTGCATTCAAGGAATTTATTCATAAGTTTCTGGAGATGTACTTTGATGACTGGACTGTGTTTGGGCTAGTAAAATGTGATGTGGAAAGTCTGTGCCTGATGCTAGATACTTGTCAAAGGTACCAGATTGTGTTAAATTTAAAGAAATTCCTTGTGTTCCTTCTGGGACCTTGCTAGGTCATGTGGTTTGTAGACAAGGACTGATGGTAGATCCCATGAAGATCGCAGTGATACTTAATTTGGAGGCACTGAGGAGTGTGAAACAACTTCTTACAACCTTAGGACACACTGGGTATTACAGGAAGTTTATCAAGGGATATGCCCAGATCACCGTGCCTATGGAGAAGTTGTTGAAAAAGGATGTCATGTTCTATTGGAACGAGGATTGCAAGAAAAGATTGGATGTATTGAAAGAGAAAATGGTCACCGCGCTGAATTTAGTGTTCCTGGATTGGAAGAAGGAGTTTCATGTACATTCGAATGCATCATGTATCGCACTGGGAGTAGTACTGACACAGTTGGCAAAGGTGAATTGGACCATCCTATAGCGTTCGCAAGAATAAGGTTATCCAAGGCTAAGAAGAATTATTCCACCACCGAGCACAAAGGATTAGCCATGGTATACGTGCTCCAGAAGTTTGGACACTCTTTGCTGGGTGGAAATTTTAAGATGTATACAGATCATTCCGTGTTGAAATACCTAGTCAATAAGCCTATGTTGGGGTCAAGAACCTGCAGGTGGTTTTTATTGTTCCAGGAGTATGATTTTGAGGTTATTGTGAAGCCTGGATGACTGAATGCGGAACTATACCATCTATTGCACATCAAAACAGGGTTCAAGCCCACTAATTTAGAGGAGGGATTGCCTGACATGCAACTATTTGCAGTGCGCATTGCAGATGGTCACTTTGAAGACGTCATACACTTTGTAATAACAGGAACTTCCCCTAAAGGTTACACCGTCCAGCAGAAGAAGGAGTTAGTGGTGAGCATGGTATACGTTTCTATCATTGTCGGGCATTTGTACAAAATGGGGTCTGATGAAGTATTACGATGATATGTACCAAAGTTTGAAAGGAGTAGAACCCTTGCGGACGCTCATGGGGGCACTAGAGGAGATCATTATGCAAGAAGAGCAACCACACAGAAGATTCTACATGCAGGGTTGTGGTGGCCAACCCTCCATTAGGATTCAAAAGCTTACTGCAAGGCATGTGGTGTGTGTCAAAGGACTGGCAGGCCATCGCAGAGTGATGAGCTCCCTCTGAATCCACAGATGACGTTACAACCCTTTGAGAAATGGGCGATAGATTTTGTGGGACCCATTCAGCCCCAAGGGTAGAAGATAGGAGTGCGGTACATTATCACCGCAACTGAGTATTTGACTCGATGGGTGGAGGCGTAGCTTATGAAGGATTACACAGGTGTGACTACTGTGAAGTTCCTCTTTGAGTATGTACTGATGTCATTTGGGTGTCCAAATATTTTGATGAGTGATCAAGGTACGCACTTTCTGAATGAGACGATTAGCGTGCTGATGGAGGAACTTCAGGTATATCACTACAAGAGCATGCCTTATCATCCTGTTGAGCACCAGTATTGTAGCAACAATGATGCAAATCTTGGGTTGCCTACTTTACTCTTATCAACCTGGTAGTTCGTAACAAACTTGGATGCGTCGGTGCTGTATGCACAAGTACTAGTTCTTATTGTAGGTTTTCACTTGGTTAGTTGGTGCAAGATCACTAGGAGCTCAAGCCAACTTCTATGGATTCTAGAAGAAGCTCTATATGTAATGAAAGGAGAGAAATATTACTGTATAGATGCTACTCTAACTGCAGAAAGGAGAAAGACTGAAATGTAAAGCAAACCTAGTAAACCCTAATTAACCAACTAATCCTACTTTTGCAGAAAGCACCCTGAAAACCATGAAAGGAATGCAATTACCTACTCAAGGAAGTAAACAACATCTAACTGAGCTATTTTTGGAAGTAAATAAGCAAAAAACATCTTTTTGGATTTTTATATATTTTTATGTGAATTTGACATGCATATAATTTATTGTGTGTGAATGTGGCAGCGCATAGATGGCATTGGAAGGTGGCTTTTGGACTTCAGAGGATGTAGGATGGTGTGGATGGGTCCTAGAAGGTCTCAAGTGGCCTTCTGGAGGCTTTTCCTACACTTGGCCTTCAAAAGAAAGCCTACGGGAAAATCTACAGGAGGACACAGGAAATCTATAAGAGGAAAACAGGGAACTACAGAGGCCTACAGGAGGAGGCCGAGATCAGTTTTCACTATTTTGAGGGTGTGAGAGAGGGTGGGAAAGGTGGATGAAGGTTGAAATGAGGTGTTAGGGCACCTAGGGTCTACCAAGAATCACCAGGAGTGGGAAAGATGATTTGGTTTTCTCAAGGAGAGAGGAAGAATTTCTATGGAAAATGTAGGAAACTAAGTCAGAAATAAGGTGAGACTTGGGCTACCTGTAGGGCATGGATCAGGTGGAGGATGGGATGGATGATAAGCTGGTCTACTACAAGAAGAGATCTGCTACAAAGGAATTGACAGTCAACTAATAAAATCAAGAAAGTAATGAAATAAGTTCATCTAGAAAAACAGAGTTTTGCATCAAAGTAGTCCAAACTATGATCTATGAAAGGAAATGCTAAGAAGTGCTGCAAGAAAGGAAAGCATGAAAGAAGACTATTACAAATAAATAAATGACCATGATGAAGAAGATCTAAAGCAAAGCAAAGCTAGACTATTAACCTACTAAAAGCTGCAAACACTAGAAGTCCTATGAATGAGGAAAATCTGTGTTTTTGGGGCAGCAAGAGGGTCTTTGCCTCAAATCATGGTCCCAAAGGGCGGAAGAGAGGCCAAGGCATTTTTTATAGCCTTTTGAATCTTCTATTTATCACTACTTAACCTGCTATAAAAAGCACAAAGGGAAGCAAACTACTGAATCATCAAAAGCAACCTATTCTTAACCATAAAATAAATACATTTAACAAAAACCTAATCTACAAACTGAAATAAAACATAAAAACACAAATAAAGAGAAGCTTGGCTACTTGGATTGGGCCCTAACCCAAGATTTTTAGCCCTCTGAGGTAACTCAGTGCTAGCTCAAAAAGGATTCCATCTTTATTATCAAAACAATAGCAAGATTACATGAAACTCTCACAAAATAATAAGCTCGAAGTTGGAGTAGAGTTTACATAAGAAAAATTCCAACAAAAATTTGACCCTAGTGAAGTCCTAGGCCTCTATACTTATACAAATGAATATACCAATAGGTTCTTTAAAATCAGGGAGGCTTGGCTCCCAAATCTTGAGATAATCATCAGTCATCCTCCACTTGCTCAGCTGCCTTCTAGTGCATGATTTGGCTGCTTGTACTCCGAGCAAATGAAGGGAAATTTGAAGTGAGGAGTAATAAATGATGGGGATTCCCTCCTATAAGTCCTCTCCTTTGTCCACTTCGAGTTGTTGCTGCCATTTTTCCATTGGATCCTTGACTTTGACCTCGAAACACATCAATAATTTGCATTAAATACATGGTAGACCACATGGCACAATAACTAACTCAACTCACTCTATAAGCATAAATATAATCAGAAAATCATGTAATAAGCTAAGACAATGTTTGGTTTGACTAGGTGAGGAGGTAAAATTGGCCCATATAATTACCCATTTATGAGGCTCATCATCAACCCCACTAAAAGTGTTGCTCATCCTCTGAGCAACTTAGTCAATCTCCTCATCTTTTATGGCCCTGGTGGCCTCCCTAGCATCCCAAGATTCTGATGTGGTCTGCTCTTCTTTGCCATAGAATCCTGCCTTCCTATCTATCTCCTTCCACTACTCTTCCTCTTCTTCTTCCCTTTTGCCTTCCAGCATGCCTAACAGCAATGAGGGACTCAATTTGAGGCCAATCTAGTTGACCTTCTGCCTTTGCATGGAGTGCTTGTATATTGGCACTCTTTTCAATGCCTCCTTCATCCTCATGGGGGAATGATATTCCTTGATCTACAAACTGTGTGGTAAGGTGTTCCATCTCCTCATGCATGCATGCAAACAGTCATCCTAAGTAGCCTTTGCATATCCTCAAAGTGTGCAATGGCTTGTGCCTGAATTGTGAGATATCTAGGGGTAACCTGAGGGTCACTGGCAAGTAGGTTGTGTGTGCTGATGAGTGCCATAGGATCTAATGGCTCAACTCTTATCATTAGTGGCTCATTCTACTCCTTTATCATCAATCTTTTTATTTTTGCTGTTCTCAATTCTTCATGGTTCATCCATGAGGCTGTGGCCATTAATTGCAGGTCCCCTAGCTTGGCATTGGGGTCCCACACATTCATGTCTGTGAGGGCCATGTTATGTAGGTATAATTCTGCCATCTTTTCCTTATCCTCTGAGGTGCTTTGGTCACACATATCCATAAACTACCTGTAATCTTGGAAAGGCATTGTGCCTCTTTGTGACAAAGTCTTTATCTGGAATTGTAACCATTGGTCCTTGAGATAGAGGCCATAAGGTTTGGCTAGTGTTCTGCATTGCAATGCCTCCATGGATAAGCTAGCCATGCATGCCAGCTGAGTCTCTTTCTCTTGCAACTGCCTCCTTAGCGATTCATTTTCAGTTTCAAGGTGGCTTCTTGTAATGGCTTCCCTGTCTCTGAGAGAACTCAACTCTCTACCCATTTCCCTGAGTTTTTTTTCCATATGACCAACATCCTCAATGACAATGGCATGAGTTCCTATGTGGGGTACCAAAGAGAGCAAACTCTTGGGCAATTTCCTCATCAAACCCTTGGAATTTGTCAAAGAAATTCATCCAGTTTGCCCTTGTGAAGATGTACACCACTTGTGGATGTGCATGGAGCCTAGTGGAGTTGGTGGGCTCCTTTCTCATAAAACCTCCTATCATATTGTCTATACTCTTTTGAAAAAAACAAATATGGAGATGGAGATAGAGAATTTTGAGAAAAACAGAGAAACAAAGGAGACTGTGTTTTTTTATAGAAGCAGAATTTTTTTATGTATTTTCTTCTCTCTTAAAGACTTTATTTCCTCCTCAAATTGAAACCACTCCTTTAATATATTGATATTCAATAGGGGGCATGCATGAACCCTACCTCTTTAGACCAAAAATCGTGCAAAAAATCATGTTTTATCCTTCAAAATGACTCACTATCCCTCTTGTAGATTTCTTGTAGGTGCTCCTGTAGAAAACGCCGAGAGCAAGAATATGGGAGAGATCGATGGAGGACAATGGTTATGAGGCTGTGGGGGCACAAGGAGACTATTTTAGCTCAGTTACAAGGAGAGAATGAAGGAAACGGTGGTGATAATTCTCAGGGAGGAGTACTTATTACCCTTGATGGATATTTTCGGTGATGAGTGCTAAACTGGAAAGGTATACGCTGGCCATATTTGGACCATTGGTCCCCACCTGCTTGGTCATCATGGCCTCTCCTCGTAATCATCTCTCATTGTTGCATCGGAATTCACACCTCCTCCACTACATGTCCTTAGCATGTTGTGCTGGAGTTGATTGTGCACACGTGTGGATGACATCTTAGATGAGTGGAGTCAACTAGATGAAGGTGGTCAAGTTAACTAGCCACCTTTCCCTCGTTCAACCTCAACCATCTTGTTTCTTTTTCATGACTTCTAATTACACAAATGCAAACAGAGGATGGATTTAGTTACTTACTTGTGATCCAAATGTATTTGCTGTAAGGTGTTGTGGCTCTCTCTGCTGCATGCCTTTATTTTCCTTCATGAATGTTGTCTCTGCTTGCTGATGTGTTGTTGTGTGTTGTTGCAGATTCTTCTTTTGTTGGAGCTAAGCTGCATGTGTTGTCCTTTGCTGCTAGTGTTAGACTTCTATGGGATCAACTACTACAAGAATTCCTATAGGAGCTCTTGTTTTGTCCATATCTCCCAAACGGTAGACTAGATTGACTTGAAACTTTCTGAGCATGTTTCCATCATCATTATGCACCTCCCCATAGAAACATTTCGGTCAATGTATGTATGGATCTCGAGAAAAGCTAAAAATGGCTAAAGGTGATGGAGGTTGATTTCTTGGAAACCGTGCACTGGAATTTGTTGAAATTGCTTGGGCATGTTACCATCATCCATATGCATCTCCACATGAAATGGTCTTTTAAATGGATGCATGGATATTGAGAAAATGCAAAAATGGCTGAAGGTGATGGAGGCCAATTTCTTGGTAACCGTGCACTAGAATTTGCTAAACTTTCTTGAGCATGTTACCATCATCTATATGCATCTCCCCATGAAACAATTTTTTAAATGGATGCACAATTTTCAAGTTAGGGAAAAATTAAATTTCTGCTCTATGTATTTTTGTATCCTATAGTAAAACAAAGCATCCTATAGTTTTTTAGGACAGCAAGGAAAATGAGTGATAGAAGCTTGAGAATGATGGGTGGATGGTGAAAATAGATGATGGTGATGGATTGGCATGGCCTTGGCCTTGTTGGAGCATTTGAGCAAAGTAGGAGAAAGTCAAAATTTGACTTCTTTTGACTAGGCTTGACCAATTTTCCTTTTGGTACCAACTTGTTCTTGTTGCTTGTAGATGTTGGAGAGTACGTGCATGCATGGAGCAAGGATTTTTATTTTTTCTCTCTTTTTTCTAGGCCTACTAGCTACCTCAATGAGTTTTTCAACTAGTAGGTCTGCCTAGGCACCTCAAAGGAGGTTTTCACCTAGGATCTTTTTTTTCTTTCTTTTTTTCTTCTTTCCAACCCATTGACAGCCTCATGGAGATTTTCAATCAATGAGCCAATATGAGGCACCTCCAAGGATGTTTTCACGTTATATTTTTATTTTTTCTCTTATTTTTCATTTTTTTTCTCCTACCCTACCCTACTTGAAAAAAAAAAACACTATCAAGTATAAGAATACTTCCAATGGAGCCATGTGCACATCAATATGATAGACAAAATGATTTAGAGGCTTGAAATGTATGCTTTGACATGTACCTAGATTTTAGAGACCAAATGATTTGACTTTGAAAGGATCAAGCATAGTTGAGGAAGAGAGTGATGCTGCAACTTAGTGACTGTCTGGAACCATGTTTCATTAAAGTTTTGATGTCCTTGGTCCTTTTGCTGATATGGATCATTCTTCATGTCTTCTTCTACCATGACCTTCACATCTTCCTATTTTTGCTGATTTTTCTCTTGAATACATGGAGGATTTGATGGTAACCATGAGAGAGCTCTCTCGATCTTTGATTAGATGTCTTCTCTTCATCAAGTGCAGCCCATGGTTCTTTGATCTTCTCTTCTGAATCTTCTTCTTCTGGATATGGTCCTTTAATGATATCAATATAATCTATTTTTTGCAATACTCTTCCTGAGCTATGGTGAATACCATTGAACTCAAGAGGAGTTGTTTGGAAGTGTTGTACCTCAACATTGTAAATGGGCTGAGCTACTTCAATGTGTGGGTTTGGAAATGGTGGTATAGGTAGTTGAGTGGGAGTGTATATTTGAGATGGATGTGGATGGGGTTGTGGTTGGGTAGATGGTGGAGGCAGAAGAGTAGGAAGAGAGTTGTATTGGGGCCTCCACCCCTGATGAGATGCATTCCATTGAGGTTGCGACTGAGCATAAGATTGAAATGAATGGGTGGCTGGTTGGGCATGATATTGAGATGTGAAGGGCCAAGGAGGAGGTGTGGACCAGGAAGGATGAGTAGGGGGGGCCCAAGAAGGTATGGAGGTGACTTGGTTGGGGTTGTAGTATGCCTGAGATGTCCCTTGCATTCCCTGCTGGTATGGTCTAGGTCCATGCAGCCTCCTTTGGTTTATGTAATAGATCTGTTCAGTGACTCCTCCGGCCCCCTTCGTATATAGCTTTAAGTCTAGGCAAGGAAGGGCACTTATCTATAGAATGATATTCCTTGCAAACTAAACAAACCCCTATAGAGTTCAATGGACATTCATTCCTAGGATGCCCCCTGGTGCATCTAGGGAAAAAAAATGGCCAAAGCCCTCTATGCTTCCTCTTGTTTTCTTTTGATATGGAAGGTATCCATTTGCATGGCAAGAATCTGTAGCATCTCACTCTGTAAGGCTTCTAGCATGTTTCCAATTTCACATTTAATGGATGAATTGGAAGAAGAGGTACTACCCCCAGCATTTCTGTTTTCAGCCATTGGCTCCGGAGGAATGTTTTCTTCTTCTTCTTCCCCTATAGGTTCTTCAAATATGTCTTGCTGTTCACCTAAGAGTTCTTCTTGATGCATCCATCGAAGAAGAGAGAAGGTTGGTTGTGTGAAGCAGTGGGGGCGTTGGGAAAATTTTCTCCTAAGTTATCTCTATTCCTACGCGACATGAAAGGAAATCTTTTAGGTTGGTTTTTGTTTATTTTTCCCCACACTGAATGTACCCGCAAAAACTAAGATTGATTGAAAAAAACAAATTGCAACTAACTGAAATGGACTTGTTGAAATGAAATTTGGAGAATTGAAAAAGAAAGCAAGGAAATGCAGAACTCAAGGAAAAGGAATGACTAGTCTACTTTTGTTGAAATGAAATTTGCAGAATTGAAAAGGAAAGCAAGGAAATGCAGAATTGAAGGAAAAGAAAGGACTATTCTACTTTTGTTGAAATAAACTATTAGTAGAATGTTGCAATAGGAAATATAAGAAAGCAGTAATCATAGAATGCTCTAACGCTTCCCTGACAACAGTGCCAAAAAGTGGTGAGCACTAGTATTGCAGCAATAATGTTGTAACTCCTGGGCTACATACTTTACTCTTATCAACCTGGTAGTTCGTAACAAACTTGGAAGCGTCGGTGTTGTATGCACAAGTACTAGTTCTTACTATAGGTTGTCACTTGGTCAGCTGGCACAAGATCACTAGAAGCTCAAGCCAACTTCTATGGATTCCAGAAGAAGCTCTATATGTGATGAAAGGAAATAAAGATTACTCTACAGATGCTACTCTAACTGTAGAAAGGAGAAAGACTAAAATGTAAAGCAAACCTAGTAAACCCTAATTAAACAACTAATCCTACTTTTGTAGAAAGAACTATGAAAACCATGAAAGGAATGCCATTACCTACTCAAGGAAGTAAACAACATATAACTAAGCTATTTCTGGAAGTAAATAAGAAAAAAACATCTTTTTGGATTTTTATGTATTTTTATGTGAATTTGACATGCATATAATTTATTCTGTGTGAATGCGGCAGTGAATAGGTGCCATTGGAGGGTGGCTTTGGGACTTGAGAGGATGTAGGATGGTGTGGATGGGTCCTAGAAGGTCACAAGTGGCCTTCTGGAGGCTTTTCCAACACTCAACCTTCAAAGGAAAGCCTACAGGAAAATTTATAGGAGGACACAAGAAATCTACAGGAGGAAAACAGGGAACTACAAGAGGCCTACAGGAGGAGGCCGAGAGTAGTTTTCACTATTTTGAGGGTGTGAGAGAGGGTGGAAAAGGTGGATGAAGGTTGGAATGAGATGTTAGGGCACCTAGGGTCTACCAATAATTACCATGAGAGAGAAAGATGATTGGGTTTGCTCAAGGAGAGAGGAAGAAGTTCTATGGAAAATGTAGAAATCTAAGGCAGAATTAAGGTGAGAATTGGGTGACCTGTAGGGCATGGATCAAGTGGAGGATGGGATGGCTGATAAGCTTGTCTATTGCAAGAAGAGATCTGTCGTAAAGGAACTAACAGTCGACTAATAAGATCAAGCAAGTAATGAAATAAGTGCATCTAGAAAAACAAAGTTTTGCATCAAAGTAGTCCAAACTATGATCTATGAAAGGAAATGCCGAGAAGTGCTGCAAGAAAGGAAATCATGAAAGAAGACTATTGCAAATAAAGAAATGAGCATGATGAAGAAGATCTGAAGTAAAGAAAAGCTGGACTATTAACCTACTAAAAGCTGCAAACACTAGAAGTCCTATGAATGAGGAAAATCTGTGTTTTTGGGGTAGCAAGAGGGTCTTTGCCTCAAATCATGGTCCCAAAGGGAGGAAGAGAGGCCAAGGCACTGTTGCTAGCCTTTTGAATCTTTTCTTTATCACTACTTAACTTGCTATAGAGAGCAAAAAGGGAAGCAAACTACTGAATCATCAAAAGCAACCTATTCTTAACCATAAAAGAAATACATCTTGTTGGGTTGTGTTATATTCTTTCCACATAGTTAACAAGGGGTTTGAGGAGTACCCGTAACCCCACTTTATGGGGTCTGGGGCAGCGCCCTGGAAAATTTTGGTTTTGGACCCTATGTTAGGTTGGGC
>APFE031016696.1:197989-212205 GCA_000404065.3 Pinus taeda | reverse complement strand
TTTTATGTGTTATGCTCTCGCATTTTTATTTTTCCTGTGATTTAGAATTCGTATGCAGGTAATTTCTGTATGAGGTTAAAATCTACACATTTAACAACAACCTAATCTACAAACTGAAATAAAACATACAAATAAAAGTAAAGAGGAGCTTGGCTACTTGGATTGGGCCCTAACCCAAGAGCTTTAGCCCTCTGAGGTAACTCAGTGCTAGCTCAAAAAGGATTGCATCTTTATTATCAAAACAATAGCAAATTAAATGAAACTGTCACAAAATAATAAGCTCGAAGTTGGAGTAGAGTTTACATAAGCAAAAATCCAACAAAAATCCGACCCTAGTGAGGCCCTAGGCCTCTCTACTTATACAAATGAAGCTACCAATAGCTTCCTTAAAATCAGGGAGGCTTGGCTCCCAAAACTTGAGATAATCATCAGTCATCCTCCACTTGCTCGACTGCCTTTTAGTTCATGATTTGGCTGCTTGTACTCTGAGCTAAATGAAGGGGAATTCGAAGTGAGCAGTAATAAATGAGGGGGATTCCCTCCTATAAGTCCTCTCCTTTGTCCACTTCAAGGTATTGCTACCATTTTTCCATTGGATCCTTGACTTTGATCTCGAAACTCATTAATAATCTGCATTAAATACATGTTAGACCACATGGCACAATAACTAACTCAACTCACTCTATAAGCATAAACATAATCAGAAAATCATGTAATAAGCTAAGAGAATTTTTGGTTTGACTAAGTTAGGAGGTAAAATGAGCCCATATAATTACCCATTTATGAGGCTCATCACACCCACAGGCTAATGGGATGATGGAAGCATTCAATAAGGTGTTGGAGAATGCGTTGAACAAGGTTTCCAACGCTCAGCGAAGTGATTGGGACCTCCCCATACCCACCGTTCTATTAGCCTATCGGATGACATGCAAGAAGTTCACTGGACAGACACCCTTTAGGCTTGTATATGGTGTTGAAGTAGTGATTCCCATGGTATACATTGTGCCTAGTGTGTGCATAGTAGCACTCACAGGTATGACGGATCGTGGAGCCCTGAAAGAAAGGCTCGCGTAGCTGGCTGAGCTTAAGGAAGAGAGGTTTCTATATGGATTTCACCAACAAGTCCAAAAGAAGCACGAAAAAGAATGGCATGATCGACACATTAA
Source organism: Pinus taeda (assembly GCA_000404065.3). Lineage (NCBI taxonomy): Eukaryota > Viridiplantae > Streptophyta > Pinopsida > Pinales > Pinaceae > Pinus > Pinus taeda. The sequence goes on along the minus strand of APFE031016696.1, from coordinate 211,039 downwards.
GCTACACACCTTTAAGGTAAATGACCTAGTTTTTCTATATGACAATAATTTTGATAAATTTCTAGGGAAGTTCAGAATGCACTGGTTAGGGCCCTATGTCATTAAGGAGATTACTAACGGTGGATAAGTTCAGTTGGTTAAATTAAATGGAGATCCCTTCCCAGGAAAGGTGAATGGTAGCTGATTGAAGCCATACACCAGTGATTCGGCCAGATGACTATATGAAGGTAGCATAGTCTTAGTGCTCCAGGCAGCTGAAAGGAGGCGCGGGACTATAAACTACACTGCTCAGGTTGGGGAGCTGTGTGATTGGAGGATTGTACGAAGCAAGGAAGTGTCACAGGGTTCATGACATCACGATGGGAGCTGCACTACCCGAGGAGACATCATGCAAGTTAGCTGGAAAGTGACCGTTAAATTCACTGTTCATGATTTGATGGTAGAAATGCGGCCAAATGGAGAGGGTGGCCGACATTTAAGACGAACTTTATCGATAAGATCCTTGGAAATGTGTCGCCATTCCATCATTAATGAACTAAAGGTCAGGGGAACAGTCAGATTTGAATTCAAAATGCCCTATAAATGACAGGTGGCTGCGTAGCAAAAAGACCTTGGAATTTTGAGAATTGAGTTGTTGAGCTCTCAGGTGCACATGAACCTAGAATTCTTAGAAGCTCTGATAGCGAGTTCGACATTTGAGCAATTACTAGAGATGACAAAAGAACTGTTGAATAGTGTCATGTCGACATCTGCGGAAGTTATGGACACTGAGGTAGTGACAGCGGAGGGGGCTGAGCCAGAGGTTGTTGGGGAGGAAGAGGGAGTTATCCTAGAGGTTGCAAAAGTATTAACTGAAGTTCCCAAATCACCACAGAGACCTAGACTGAATCTAACCCCAACCAAGGAGAGTTCGAAGGATAAAAAGGTCAAGTGGCCTACAATACTGGTGTGTGAATCGCTGAGAAGAAACCCACCAAAGGAAAAAAACACCGCATAGGAAAAGGGAAAGGCCATTAACCTGGAGCCGGAAGAGGAAGAAATTGAAGACATCCCGATGGATGATGAGGACTTGGGGATAGATGTGGAGGAAGTTGAAGTCGAGGGTTCTGACCCTATCACTCGGTTGCCTGAAGACATCCCTCCATGCAAGGGCAAGACCAAGGTGCCAAAGGACATTGAAAAGAGAAAGGTCCCCTTGCAAACCCCTCTATTGCCAGATGAGATTATCTTTGAAGGACTACGGTTGGGGCACGTTCCTCTGCTAAAACTAGAAGATTGGGATTTAGCAGACCATGAGAAGTTCTCGCACTTTGAGACTTAGTAGCTAATGCACTGAATTATTGACACAACCACCAAGATGACCACATAAGAACTGCGGAAGTGGCTTAGAGGAGTAGACAAGGCAAGTCTTCTCAGCATGCTATAGGTGTCACACTACAACTGCACCCCGATTACAGTATTGGTCATCAAGCAGCTGTTATGCTTGGTGTATGATGGGTGTCTGTGGCTAGAGGAGCCAATACCCATCATCGAAAAATTGATCCATAGGATCACACGACTACCCTACACAGGAGAAAATCCAGCCATGATTTTTGATGGAAAAGGTGGCAAGCAAGCCCTTGTAGAGGCCATGAAGGAGAAATTTAAGCTTGTGAAGAAACCGCGAGGCTATGCCATATCAAGTATTAGTGACCCTACAGTCAAGGTGGCTACGTAGATCTTGGCAGGAAAGGTTATGAGGAAGTGTCGTGTAGATGAATTGTCGGCACCAGTCGTTTCTCTTGCAGCCCAATGTGCTGAAGGAGTTTAGTTCAATTGGGTGCACTATCTTTGTGGTGAGTTCCTTGTAAACCTCCATGAGGCACATGAGCTCAAACCTTCCACTACGCATGGCTCTTTCTATCTATTATGCTGGTAGCATGGGAGCTGCAAGAAGACAGTCAATTCCCCTCGGTCGCACCAGACCTACCAGAAGTAGCAAAGTACACTTCGCTTTGGGTGACTAAGGATGCACAACGCATCAAATATAGCAAGATCTTCTCGATCATGATGGATATGAACATCTGTATGGCCATCAATCGCAAACCATGGTTGTCGCCTATTGTGTTTTCCAACTTGAAGGGGTACGCGAAGTTCAAGGCAGATTTTCACCATGTGTCGATCAAGGTGCGGAAGGACATTGCACAGACATGGTATGACTTGCCTTACTTGGCAACGGCTAATGCAATCAATGCAGTGCTTGATCGTTGGTCAGTAGAGTGGCGCACTACATCAGACTTGGCAGTGGGGGTGAGCAAGTTTCTTGTGCAGCACAAAAAGGAGGAGGCCAAGCTCAAGATGGCATGGCTGGTCAAGAAGAGGAAGAAGGAGGCCACTGACAAGGCCCAGGCGAAGCGTGATACTGTCCAGTAGATAAAAAAGTAGACAGACAGAATAGAGTAGGGCTCTCACAAAGGCGCAAGGTTTCCTTCGCTCAACACAGAGGAAGAAATGAACGAACAAACAGAGCAGCATGGCGCAGACCCGCAGGCGACATCTGCCTGCATCAAGCGTCCAAGGGAACAAGAGAAAGGAGGGTCGAGGAAGAAATCCAAGGCCACTAAGGCGTCGCTGGACCCAATCACCCTCATAGAGGGCAATTTGCATGGCATTGGAGACATAGTGTGGGATGTCACTACGGAGGCCCTATAACAGTTTGAGCAACAGCAGAAAATAATATTGGGGGCCATCTAGATAGGTCTATAGGAGCTACAAACTGGTGCATCACAGGCTAGCATGGTGTCCACCAGCCTTGCTATCGACACTTAAGAAGCTGCTAAGATGCTGCATGCAAAGGTATCCAGCATGATAGTGCTGCCAGACGGAGCACTGACCATAGAGAATGAAGCTGACAGGCCCACTGTTAGTTCCCTCAAGGGAGTGGGGTTGAACTTGGCAGCGCTCCCTAGTGAGGCTCTCCACCTATTGTAGGATGGAGTGATCACAGAGCTGAGGGCCCGCGAACACCACGCTCTACAGGTGATCAACGAGAAGAGGATTAATAATGAAAAAATGGCCCTACAACGAGACTCTACCATCACCGTCATGACTAAGGTAACCAACCAGAATAAGCATATAATTCAGGTCATGGAGGAGGCATGTTGAATGGTCCTGGAGTTGGCCATTCATGAGGAAGAACTGGTCAAGGTGCATGTCCGCAAGCTTGCTATAGGGGTGCACGACGCTCATACAGAGATGGTTAGGATTTAGCTGGATTTGAACCTATAGATTATCGAATTACAATTGAAGGTCCTGCCTTCAACTCCGCTAGAAGTAAAGGACCAGTGTGCAACCACTATCACAAAGGTGATAGCGGCGTTCGACAGTGCAATAGCATATTGCACATAGCTTTTTGAACAGCCGTTCGAGGTCCTGACTAGCTTGCAGGAGGACCCTGATGTACATCGACTGGAGACAGAAGCACGAGAACTACAGCAGTGGTACAACGAGGTCAAAGGTACAGCATGAACCGTCATTCCCACACGAAGACTGGAAAAGTTGTAGGAGGCTAAGCAGTTGAAAGAATAGGTAAATGTAGTGCAGCACAAGGAGGCAATGCTAAAGGAACGCTTGAAGCCCTGGTTGGACAAGGCTTATGCGGTCATGACTTCTATTTAAGGAAATCTTGCGAATCTACAAGCAACTCAGAAAAGCTTTAGGTTGACAGTTCAGGAGCAGTGACCGAGTAGATGGTTGAAGAAGCGAAGCAGGCGGTCGCACAGTGCACTGCCAAAGTTGCAGTCATACATGTCAAGCTAGGAGGTCTTCGTGCCAAGATCTCCACACTTGTAGAGTGACTTGAGGACAAGTCACCATGTTTGTGTTGGGGTCCTGTTGGGAACAGGATTCCCCAAGGAAATTTTTGAGGGTAAAAGCCCATGTTTTGGGTCAATTGTGTAATAAAGTTGTAAAGTCTCCGCAGTTTGTGGTTACGAAGTGCGAAGGTGTCAAGGGTCGTAAAGGGTTGTCCGCCCTTATTTTGTAAAGTGTAAAGTTGGCTATAAAGATCTACCCATGGTCTGCAGACCATGGGATTGTATAAAAAGAGCTAAGTAAGTAAGCTCTAAGGAGTCTAAATTTTTTAAAGAAGAAGACAAGTCTTGGAGTATTGGTAGAGAAGTCTAAGTGTTTCGGGTCTTAGCATAGGTAGAGGCTATGCAGCTAAGTGTGCAGAGGCCTAGGGTGGAAGTTTGTAGCTAAGTGCGTGGATCCCTGCAGCTATATGCGTAGGCCAGATAGAGTCTGTAATAATATGAAGATATCAATGAAGAGAAGTATTCTACAAATTCTATGTCTTTCTTTCCTGTTAATTCATATGGTTATATTTCATTTTGGGTTTAATTTACAATGTTTATGTGATCCATGAATATATGTGATTATATTTGGCAAATGAACGCAAGTAAGAATATCAGATTATGCAGTGCTAACTATGATTATTTAGTAAGATACGTAAAACACTTAAGATAACTTGGGAACCTATACAATACATTGTCATAGCAGTGCGAAAGTACCTGGACCATAGGTTAGGGCATAAACCAACATCGCAGCCATCTCAAGGTGCAAAAACTTGGTTCCAACATCCCCCCATACTTATTTGGGTGAGGCTTCGGTCCGCATTCTGTGGGTTGATGCTGAAAGGGCCAGTAGTGTAGGGATTCTTTTGGCTAACTAATGTTGAACCTAGGTCAAGCCCCACACAACCAATAACTTCCATTTGGTCTATCACTATAATCATCATTTTTTGGCTTCTTCAGTAAGCCTACTACTGTGATGATTCTCTACAAGAAGCCTACAACTAACTTGATATTCCATCTAGACCAGCACAATATTTCATCATTTTATGGTTTTTCCTTTAAGCATGTTTCTATGATGATTCTCTACTTGAAGCCTACAACTATCATGAGATTCCTTCTAGGCCAACCACCAACATCTACGGCAACAAGCATCCAATCTAGTATGGTTGAAATCAATGTGAACACTCCTGCCAATTGTTAGGCAATGCTCCGACCAACAGTTAGGCAGTGCCAACTTCCCAACACATCTCCCCAACATGACTATTGACATCAAGTCCAACACACTTGCAGATTCCCACTAGCCATCCAAACAATGCCAATTGTCCAACAATCTCCCCCTTTATCATTGATGGAAACACGTCATCCTTCTCTTCATTTGATGGCCAAACATCATGTTGCTTCCACACATATCATTGCATGATACACCAATGGCCTACTTTCTTCTGCACATGCCATCACAACTTCTCTCCCCTTTTCACATCAGTGGCAAGGGGCTACTAGATGCCTTTCTCTCCCCATGCAATCACTTTCCTGTGAAGACCAAAGTCTAGTTGTTGAGATGTACATTCTACCTTGCGGACATCTCTTCCGAGAATATCATTGTTGCTGCTCCAAAAACTGGGCATATTTGATATGATCCCCTTGAACATAGAATGCCTCTTCTTTTCCCTTCCACTTTTGGACACCTTATGGCTGCTTCTTTAGCACTCTCTCCACTAATACATCTTTTGTATAAAAAAGATTGATACCCATTAAACTGCTCATGGTATTGTTGTTGCTGCAAATACCAATTAATGATGATACATTTCGACTCATGCTTCTTCATTGTTGTTGCTGCTTCTGAGACCGTGCTCACATTTTTTAGCATCTCCACTTCTCCCCTTGAGATCATTCTCATATAATAGGGACTGCTTATTATACCAATTGCACCAAAGAAAATGATACAAATGGAGCATTGTACTAGGAAAACTCTAATAATTATTTTCTCAAAAAGAAATGTCCATTTGCAGACAAGGTTACTCAATATGAGCCCAACACAACCAATTGACATATCGATACCAATTGAGTGTTAAGGGACATGAAAATCTTGCACCAATCGTGTTTCATGAACACAAGACTACAATGCATAATAAAACTTACAACATAAATTAAATAAGGGTATTTCACCAAAGATGCAAACCTTTCATTTACTCAAAAATTTTCCTTTCCAAGGCTGCCCATTGTTTCCTACTATTGCTTATCAAAGAAACTCCCCCTGAGCCAATGCTCTTTTGATCTCCTGCAACAACTTTCTTGCCTCTGCGTGGGGACTAATCCTGTGGAACTCACTTGACTATGAGTTCCCTATCATTCCACACTTCCACTACAACCCATAATTTTCCTACAACGTAAGATATCGTTGTGTACTCCTCATGTTGGCTACACTTTTTCTTTTCAATGATGATACATTCAAAATAAGCCATTTTATTCTTGTAATTAGCAAGAAAGCACAACCATACCTTCATAATCGAATGCACCTTTTTATTTATTCTTTTTGGCTTCCTGCATCTAACTTATTTAGCCTCCCTTGAGGCCATTCTCTTCCTTCACTGAAGAGAAACAAAGGATCTACTCCCCCTAAGTAGATCATCCTCCTTCTTCCTTCATACTTTCAAAGTTTGACTCCTGACAAAAGAATTTCTCTCTAGCTTCTTCTTTTTCCTTGTTTGGGCTTATTCTCGGCTGCACATGGGTAGAGGAAAATTTTCTTTCACCTCCTCTTTATTCACCCAAATCATTTTGATGCCTTTTTGCCTTACAAAGAGGTCCATCACATGGGTAAGAGAATCGTTCTTCTTATTTGTTTCTCCTCTTTTCATCTTGCCCTTTTGACACAGAGCACTGAAGAAAAGTCTATATTTTTCAACTCCACTATTTGTGCATGTCTTCAAAACCCAAGTTGTTGCATTCACATGCATATGCTGAAAAGCCTTCCATTTCTTCTCATTTCTGCAACCAACTCTCTTGTGCCCGATATTTCTATGGTTGTAGAATTTAACATGGATTAAGACTAGGGTAGAGGAGTTACCATTCTTGACAACATTCTTTCCAAAACTCCTATCAGGGCCAACATGCCTTCTCCTAGCCTTTTTCTCCATTCTTGGGTTTCTACTACCCACTACATCTTGTTTCCTTGCATGCCATCTACAACCTATGGTTTTATGTCCAAAATTATTGCAAGAAAAACAATATCCATGAAAAGGATTTTGATGAAAGAGGTTACCTTTTCTTTGTAGGCTTTGTCCTTGAGTGGGAAATGACCTCTGTTGGCTCTTCATGTGCCTCTTGTGATAGTTTACATTACTGCCTTGCACCTTTTCTTTCAGCCGCCTAGCCCTCTTCTGTTGCACTACCGGATGCTGCTTTGTAGCCTTCTATTGTTACCTTTCATTCTCTCGTTGATTTTTATTTCCATGTTGCCACTGTTTCTTTCCAACAACCTTTATTTTGTTTTTGTTTTTATTGGAATCTTGAACTCCCTTTACATGGGAAGTTGACTCTTTAGTCTTTTCCTTATTGGAGCTAGGTTTTTCCTTCAAACACAAACTAGTCTTGATGAGAGGGGATATTTTCTTGCCAAGCATCTCATCCAAGACTTTCTTACTCCACTCAAGGTTCTGATAATGAGACAAATCTTTATTTGACTTTTCTAAGTCATGTCTCAATGAGACTACCTCATTTTGTAGTCTCCCACAACAAGATTCCTTTTCACTCAGCTGATTGGATAACATCCAAGTCATTCTATTAGCCTCTTCTTGTTGAGCATTTAGTTCAACTATTGTCTTTATCAAATTCTCATTCTCAAGCTCATAGATTTTCAGTTGCTCCTCTCACTTAAAATTTTCCTCTGATAGGTCCTTGATCTCCTTTAGGTCAAATATCAACTTATTTCTAAAAAATATCCTTTCATCTAGATCTTTTTCCTCACTATCAGAAGTGCTAGCTAAGTTACTGCATAGATCTAAGCCCATATCTATGTCCACGGAGTCTTCCACGGGTCTAAGGGTTTTCACTTCTGTTGGGAAAAATACAGAGAGGGGGGGGGTGAATCAGTATTTACAAATAAATAAATTTTTACTTTTCATATTCAGATTTCTATATGCGACTTTACTGAATCAAACCTATGTGTGCATGCGATTGTTCTTAAGACAATTAGAATATATCCAGTGAACTTACAATTCAATTAATCCATCATATGTTTGTCTTCATCTAGTGCATTAGTACTTTATTAACCATTAGATAAAAATTAACCATGTGCTGTAATAAATAAACCATCACACATAAGAAACACACACGAACACCAAGATTTAAGCTGGAAACCCAATGCGGGAGAAAACCACATGTTTTTGTTGTCTCTATCTTCCTTTTAATATAAATAATAAGTTGTTTACAATCTTGTACTGGAGCATAATCATACCACTACACAGACACCCACATGTAGAAGGCTACAACCTTCTCTCGTTCTCCAGATTCTATTGGAAGGGAGATACAACCCCCTAGCTCTTGTACTGGCTGATATGTTTACCAATATGTAGGTGTCGACCTATAGAAGGTAGTAACCTTTGCTCATTCTCAAGTTTCTACTAGAAGGGAGCTCCAACCCCCTGGCTCTTGTACTGGCTGATATGTTTACCAATGTGTAGGCACCGGCCTACAGAAGGCTACTACCTTCACTCTTCCTCCAAGGACCACGTTTCATAAATTTTCAGGCTAGATACTCCTGGTACAAAACAATACAATATGTAGGCCATGTTTCATCAAATTTTCATACTGGACCCATCAATAACATTGCAGCTCAAAATCAATCACCACTGCAATACATCTGCATCAACCAATCACTGAAACCTCTAACATAACTAATTCACCCATTCATCAATCTTTGAATCAACCACAACTAAATCAATCAATCACTGAAACCTCTAACATAACTGAATCACCCAATCATCAATTTTTGAATCAACCACAATTGAATCAATCAATCACTGAAAACTCAATCAACCAACACTTAATCAAAATTCAACCAATCAATTGGAATAGAGAGATCATTGTAACCAGAACATAGATCTGAACCTAGAACACTATATCAACAACTAGAACCAACTGCAACCTCAAAAATCATATGTCAGAATGCATACAATACTTCAATGAAGCCAACCTGCATGCTACTTTCTATAACCCAACTTGCATATACCTCTAAAGATAATGAATCATAAAACTTCTGAACAATAAACTGTACTACCCAAAGAAATTTTGAAGATCTACTATCATATTGCAAAGTTCTAAACATATAGAAATAAAGATCACCCTTCTAACTCAATCAATCAATCAACCAGACTCAATCCCCTTATACAATCTGTTTTACTTTTAGATCCAAAGAAGACATCATTGAAAAACAATAGTAAAATAGTAGCATTGATCAGATAGATCAGTCATCTCTAAAAAACAAGCTTTTCTTATGCATATGCTACTTGGAAGAGCCAAACCGGTGTGTATATGCGCCTTCACCAGACGAAACATCATATAGATACACAAATAAAAACTTATGACTTCACAGCTATTCTAGACTTCAGATATACCAATATCATAGCATTTAAAGGGAAAAACATTTTTTAGCACTCAAATATAGCCTATCCATTATCATATCTCATGATGATAAGTCATTCTAGGGCTTATGATCCCGATCCATCATTAGATCTCATCCATCATCAAACCCTCAGGTGCATACTTAGTCCAGATCAAGCAAAGCATAGAAAACCCATAACATGCATATTTTCTTTTCATCTAACTCTTCATAAGATATTCATTACTTGCACACCTTCACACTTTGATATTCACCTCCTTATATACTTAGAGCCTTTTTCAATACCTCAATATTGTGGGCTAATACAATGGTATGGACCCTTGGTATTCTTTAACCTTACTTTTCCATCCCATATGTTCTTTTCCTTTTGTGAAATTGCTTGCATACATATATGCTCCCTTTGTTTTGTGAATCCACCTGTATATGCTACTTGGACTAGTTGAAATAGCATATACAACTTAGTACAACTTAAATCATTCTTTGTATTCAGTCGCTTGGTTATGATCTATAATCCTTTGTTCCATCATCCTGTTCTTCTATGTCATTACTTTTTTACCTCTGAATAGACCTGTTACAATGTGAGTTTCCATCATACATCATTTCTGAACTAATTCCTTTGAATTGCCCTCCATTTTGTCACATGTGTAAACACAACTTCCATGCATTCTGTCACATCCTATTTATATCTTTATCAAGTATTTCATTCATAAAATAGGTTTTCATTAAGGACAACTCATTAGGTAGGTTTCTTATCAAGGAAAACACTAACACAATCTCCCTGGATCAAACCTTTGACCGTTATTCTGTTCCCTCATTCTGTCATCACTGATATATTTGTGTTCCACCATTCTCTTACCTCTGATATCTCTATGTTCCATCATTCTATCACCTCTGATCTGTCCCGTAGATTCATCTATTTACCATATACAAGTGAGTTTCCATCAAGGACAACACATGCATGATAATTCCAACAATCTCCCTCTTTGGACTTGATGGCAACCACTTTGGTGTTTGGTCACCACAGCCTATAAATAACATCAAGACAAGCACTAAGCTTTTCAAAACATCAAGCTAATCACCAAACTAATCGCCCGCTTTAACATCAAGGGAAAAGGGTTGACCAATTTTAAATCAAGATTTCCATATCTAAACTATTGAATATGAACACTGATCATGCTCCCCCTAGGCACATGTTGAATTCTCTAATCAAACTCCCCCTTAGTACACGCTGAGATGCACTATATCATCCGTGCTACCCCTGAGCATATGCAGAATCTGTGGAAATATTTTTGAAAGAATAACATGACTCTATAACTCAACTATGTGAGTATGACCTTCCTATCACCAATGGCTCATACATACATCAATCACCCAGCCAAGTGGGGATACACCAAATGACTCAACCAAGTGGGAGTACATATTTGACATGATCTCAAAAGTCCATACATGACTGAATATGACAATTATTACATCATAGGTCTTTACATGACCTCTACATCAAATGATATACATGACATTTATAACAAATACCAAAGATCTAAATAAGACCATGATAGTTATCAACAACTATAATACTGTTGGCATTATTTCACAGGTTTGGTGCTATGGCACAGGTGTTGTCCTTGATGGCAACTCACTCTGATGACAGATCACATTTCAGGCTCTCAGAATGAAGGAAATCATATATATGTAGGTTCACCTTAACGAAGCCACGTATACACGCGGGTTAGACATTCCAAAGTCATGTAGGCATATACATGCACTTTCATGCAAGGGAAAGCACGTACATGTGGGAGAACTTATTTTTGGTCCATGGTATTTTGTCCTTGGTATTTGAACCTATGGTTTTGGACCTTGGTATCTCGTCTAATGTGTTGATCCCAAGTATTGGGTCCTTGGTATTGATTTGCTATGGTTTTGGGCTATGGTATTGTGAAAGGCAAGACTATAAAAGAGGAAGAATATCATTGGGCAAAGATCATCTGAATTATTGAATATATGATATCATGCTAGATCTAGAATACTGGTGATTGGGTTATGGTGCAGATCTGGATCTGAATGAAGGAGGAACCTGAGTGCAAGAAAAAGTATAAGTTCTCTTGATGGGTCAAAATCTTAAGGCTTGAATAGTGGTATCTCTATATGATTTTGATCTGTGATATGTGGCACACGCTTGATCTATAAATCTGATAATCTGGGTTAACTAATGTCTGAATGTTTGAAAGAATGAATTATCCTTTATAGATATGTACGCAGGTTCAATGAAGCGAAGGTGCATATACACGCTGTTTTTGTAAGTGAAAGTAGCGTATACGCAGGTCGGTCTTGACACAGAAGTGTATGCACGCAGGTTTCTAAATAGTGAAGTAGCGTACATCTCTTGAATTATGTTCGAGCTACTTCTGTTTATTGCTGCAGTGTTCTGGGTTCAGAAGTGGTGTGTGATTACTGTTACTGTGATATGGGTACAGTTGTTAGAGAAGTGTTTATTTTGATTCAGTTTTGATTGGTGAAAAGGTGATTGGTTGATGTAGAAATTATTGATGTTTGATTGATGTTATTTGTGGATCCAGTCTGAAAATTAATGAAACGTGGTCCCTGAAAGAAAAGAGAAGATTGTAGCCTTCTGCAGGTAGGAGCATGCATACTAGTATCCCAACTAGTACAAGAACTAAGGGGGTTGTAGCTCCCTTCCAGGAAAAGCTGGAGAACGAGAGAGGGTTGTAGCTCTCTGCAGGTAGCAGCCTGCGTACTGGTAAAGAATGCACCAGTATAGAAACATTGCAAAAAGAAGTTTCTAATTATAAAAGAAGATAGAGACGAATTGCAGTAGGGGGTTTTCACCCACACTGGGTTTCCTCCTTATATCTTGTGTTCTTGTGTGTGATTGTCTTTTTATCTGTTTCATTGTTTTTGGTATTGTCTATTTGATTCTGATACACAGATTAATGATCAACCTCTGTAAGATAAATTAAATTATAGGTCTGCATGGTATACGTGGGTTTCCTTATCTGTAGTTGTGTATATATGCGGTTTTTACTAACTGAAGTAGCGTATATGATCTGGGTTTGAAAAAGAAAATATTTGACTTGATAATACTGATTCACCCCCCGCTCTCAGTATTATTTCCAACAATTGGTATCAGAGCAGGTCCTTCAGAAGAAGCTTGATCGCTTGAAGGAAGATCTATCATCATGAGCAACTACGATAGAGAAGCATCGATGAGGCCACCAATTTTTGATGGGACCAACTTTGTCTATTGGAAGGTAAGAGTCACAACCTATCTTCAATCTCTTGGTACAGAAGTCTGGGATATCATAGATACAGGGTACACTTTTCCATCAGCAACCCCTACAGATCCGGCTGGTAAGAGGCAATATGAAACAAATGCAAAGGCTGTCAATACTCTATTAGGATGTCTATCTCAATCAGAATTCATCAAGGTTATGCAGTATAAATCGACAAAAGAAATATGGGACAAGATTGTTCTGAGCTATGAAGGAGATGAACAGGTAAAACGAGCAAAACTTCAAACCCTCAGAATTCAGTATGAAAATCTCAGAATGCACAATGATGAAAGTGTGGCTAACTATTTCC